>JAHPZR010031386.1:15000-35000 GCA_019787425.1 Platygyra sinensis
ATCATGAATTTCGTCATAGCATTGTCAAAGTAGCTGTGGACCCACGAGGCGATAGCCGAGTGGATCCGCAGACTACTTTGACAATGCTATGACGAAATTCATGATCAATAACAGGACAGACGCATAAAAAACTGACGTCAATTTGTTAAATGTAGTCTGGCTAAACTTCAGAATACCCGGCCACTTATTAGCATCTCATTGAATAAGAATAGCAACTATTGTTATATTCCTCGTTCTTCAAAGCACACCGACACATGTAAATGGAGTGGACGGGTATTCTGAAGTTGTTGTAGTCTGTACGTTGATCGAGGACTCCAAAGACAACGCTGGTCTTTTCCGTTCGTACGACACTGGGGAAAATAAAAATAAATGACTTTTCTGCTTAAACGCGTCTTACACCTGAGCGAGCATTGTTTTCCATTGTTTGTATGAGATAATTATGCAAAAATGGGTCCGTTTTAATACCCGCGGGAGTTTCAAAATCAGTCAACCATAGAGCCGAACGGTCTCCGACAGGCAAATTTGCAGAGGTTGAGGAGTGCTTTCGGAAAACCACATTTTAATAATACTTGTAGACGTCGTAAACAAGCGAAAATTGGCAGAACCTTTCCTGACATCCGGTACCAACTTTTCCATATGCTACCCGTCAGCTTAACCGATCAGTTCGTCGGAATATTCCTCTTGAATAACAGCTTTCATACTAGAAAGCTCCCAAAATAGACTGTTCAAAGCGAATTTGATAATACTTGTAGAGACCTTATAAAAACAATTTTTGTTCAAAATCATTTATCGATCCTTTCTCTACAATTTCCATATGCTACTCGCTGGCCAGAGAAATAAATATGCCCGTAAAACAGAAAAACGTACACATTGGTGGCCGCTTTTTGTTCGTATTCTTTGTTATTATTAGCGCTTTTCTCTAATCGATTTTGAATTTTAGCGCCTGCACACACAAAAAGTTCCCGGATGTGTCGCGGCATTCTGGGCGATGTCGTATTTCGCCGCCTGTACTAAATACTTTTTGTGCAACACGGGTTTAAAAACTCTAAATTTTAAAACAAGAATGTACGAACTTGTTGCCGCTTTTGCCACCCAGAAATTTTGCAGTTTTTGAAACAAGTTTCTCCTTGAATATTACACCCAAAGAGCTAAAAATTTCACCGTGTATTAAGTTTCACTAGGGTAGGATCTTTCGTAGGCACTTATTGCGTAATACATATATAGCTTTGTCATCTCATTTGTTCATTTTCCACGTTTCACCTCCATATCCATCCTTGAGCTGTAGAGTGTGTTCATTGTCACCCAATATGTCGCGCACCGCCATAACTCCGAAATTAAAAATGCGGAGGTTTCCAGCCGAAGGACGCTACTGAGCTGGAAAGTTGTAAACAGACATAAATTTAGTACCTCTTATGCCTGATGAGGATAAAACCTTATGTGGCTCTTTATTTTTGGATTGAGAATTTGATGACGTCACTTGAGCACACTCTGTGGAGCGTTTTCAAGTGACGTCAATTTGTTAAAGCCACCAAAGTCTTTATCATCATCTGGCATACTCATTTCGCCTATTTTCGCGTTCTGTTGCGCATAAGGCCGCACTACTCCTCTTCCACATTCTCGTGTGTGGAGCTTCTTCCTTGTCGGAATCCTGCTTGCTCTGCTCTTGACCTCTTATCAGCTTTGCTCTTCAATCGTTCGATGAAGATCTTACTCAACACTTTACTAGCTATAACAAGAAGCGTTATACCTGGCCAGTTTGTGCAGTCTCTTTACTTTGGAAGCTTGACAAAACGTCTCTTTAACCATTCGTATGGCATCACGACGTTTTCCCAGATCATCTGAATGACCTCATGCAGTGTCTCTGTAGCATTCACGGTTTCTGCTTTAACAACTCCACAACAATGATATCAAAGCAAGCTGATTTTCGATCCTTTAACTGGTTCTCGCTAACGCATAAGCAAAAGCATAAGCCGACATACAGTGTACGCAGACGCAGTAAGATGCTGATAATTAGCACCTTTTATTAGGACCAGCCTTTAGGAAACTTACTGCATTCTTTACTTCTTTTTTGATTGGTCTAACGCTTATCCCCATGATCTCGGGAATCTCGTCAGCAGTTATCATTATTGGGTTCACGGGTGGTGATCTGCTAAAGATCTCATCAAAATGTTCTTTCCATCTAGAAAGCCTTCTGGAGTCGTCCGTGATCTTAACCGCCCTTGTCGTTTATAGCGTTGTTCTTGTGGGGTCTCTCATTGCAGATGGTCTTTGTTATCTCTTTTAAGAGTCTTCGTGTTTCACATATTAGCAAAATTCTGTACATCTGTTAAGGACGGTGCTTACTAAATACAAAGGTTTTTGCGCCAAGTTAGGACCACGTGGAAAAAGTACATCTTTGCAAGGGCTATTGGAATCCACGAAGAGGAATAGGGGTAGCCACGCTTTTTTTGGAGATAATTAGCCTTGAATCCCAACAAAAATGCTGACATCAGCATTTTTCTGAAAAAAAGGGGGAAACGATATTTCGTCACAGATTTCCTTAGAATTCGTCCTTGTATGCAGAAATGCAAAGACATTTAAAAAAATCTGTAAGCTACATGGCAAGTGGTAACATTAAAATCATTTTTGGTACGTTTTTAATAACAAAATCGTTGCAAAAGCACTTTTAGCGTCTCTGACAGTCTTCCTCTGGTTCAGCTAAAATACAGTCTAAATACCTTTTGCTCACAACCAAAAACTAATCACATGTTGAATAGGCCTGCCGCTTTAAAGTTATTAATGTTTTTTGAAAACTTTTACGGTGCCCCTTACATTTTTTCCTGTCACCTCCCCAGTATAAGTAAGACATTTGCGTTTCTGCGCGCGCACTACGCCATCTGCAGTTTACAGTTGGATTTCAGTGTAATTTTCGAAAGATAACAGCTAGGTTTTCAGCTGGAAGACTTTAACAGTTAGTGGTTAGCGATATGCTGCTATTCTGGTCTCCCTGGTTTAAGTACGGGTTCATTAAAATTGATTTGGTCACAGTAGGAAAATTTTTTTGCTTTAATTTTAGTCGTGTGCTTGGTGGCGTAGTTGATTGCGTCAATGTCAACCCCAGCGTGCGCGCGCTTAAACCATGGCTTGCGTGATGCGCAGAACGTGTGCGCACGAACAAAAGTAGGTACCGTCCTTCAGTCACTCATTTATCAAATCTCTTTCTTCACCTCAATGTCTTTACTCCTGTAATTTACATGTAGTAGTTGTTGGATCTTTCAGACTTACCATTTTCTGCTTTACCCTTAAGCTGTCATTAGAGAGGTTAAGCATGACGTTTACGGCAAACGGCAAAAATGAAACTTTTGCCGTCTGTCTTCAGCTCTCTGTACAGTACAATCAAAATATTTGTATTTGCAGTAAATAGTAAGAGATACTTTTCTATTTTGGTATAATTTATTTAAGGATTACAAGAAAAGAATAGAAAATCACTGTTGTCACGAAGCTCTCTAGAACCTCTAATTTCATTGGATCTTGTTGGCACGAAGCTCTATTGTTTTAGAGCTAGGGTCCATTGTTACCATTGTTTGTATATAATTTTCTCAACCAATCCTGTGAGACGTTCCGAAGAGCTTCGTGGCGGCCCGAAAATCAGAGGTAACCTTTGCCGTTCGCCGTCTGCCGTAAACGTCATGCTTAAACTCTGTTTTGTCCAAGACTTACGGCTGATTCATGGCTTGCTACTTTTCCTTTTTCTATCCAGTACCTTCTCCGCTGTGTTGTTATCCTGAGGCTTTGAATTGGGTCTACTTGCTATTGATGTCGTGATCATCATCTGCTGCTTCCAATATCAAGCTTTAGGGTTAACTCTTTTTTAACTGATCTTTTTGAGCTCGAGTCGTGCACGGCCGGGTTCGAACTAGATGGTGGTCAGAGGCACCACTCTGCTCCTAGCATTACTCGTTTCAAGGATGGATCTGAACTGCAGGTTAACTAGGATGTGGTCCATCTGGTTGTGTGTTTTACCATCAGGGATGTTTAGTCGTTTTTATTGATATCTTTATGAGGGAAGATAGTACCGGTGATAATCAACTTGTTCATCTCACAGAAATCTATCAACCATTCATCTTACTTGACTTTATCCACTGATTTGTGATTTTATTTCTTTATTGCCTGACAATGAAAACGCTCTTTTGGGACGCCACACATTTTTCAATCTGATGAATGCACCTCTTGCTTTGTGCTTCAGGTGTTCCATATTGCACGCTTTTGCTCCCAAGTATGTGAACTCATCAACGTCCTCAATATCAATTTCATTGACTACAATCTTGTCTTGGTTTCCTGTGTTAATCCTCATCACTTTCGTCTTTTCTGTGCTGACCTTGAGTCCCACCCGTCTGGCTTGATCCAGCTTTGTTGTTTTATCCCGAATATGCTTTTTGGTGGAGGAAATTATAGCTATACAAGTCCAAATCATCAAGTTTGGATGTAGACCTCCATCGAATGCCGTTCTCACCATTTCCAGCTGTTGTTCTCATTACCCAATCCCTTACGATAAGGAACATGAATTCTGCAATATTGGATCTTTGCTTGACGCCAGTATTTATATCAACCCATTCGCCTATTCAGCATTCACTACCGCACACTTAAAGCCATTATAAAACACTTTGACCATTTTCACTATTTTCCCCGGAATTCCATACGTCCCCATAGTCTCCCATAAACTTCTCTGTGGATGGAATCAAAAGTTTTTTTCGAAATCTATTTACTTCAATACAGTGGTCTGTTGTTCTCCTGCCTTTCCTATAACCGGCTTGTTCCTTCCTTAATCGCCCGCTGAGACAGCTTGCCGACGACATGCGAACTGCGGTGGCAGATGAAAGTGAAGAATGATTATCGCTTCCTTACTGGAAGATATGAACTCAATAAATTGACCTCGCTCCCAATGTGTGGCTTCATAGCTCAGTTGGTAGAGCATCGCACCGGTATTGCGGAGGTCACGGGTTCGAATCACGTTGAAGCCCTGATTTTGTTTTTCATGTTCCTTCATTCCAATTGCTCTAATTGGAAAATCAACTGCGATTATCATTCTTCACTTTCTTTATTGCCTGATTTCATACCGTGAGGGACTAGGTACGAGTCTGTTAATTATGGGATTTGCAACTATTGATCCCCATAGTTAGAAAGAGCACACCGCGATTCATAAAATCCCCAAGTTTGATGTTAATCAAGCTAGTCTTGACTGAGATACAGGCATTTAAAAACGTAAAAAATTTACAAAGAAATGTATGGAAAACCGGACAAATGCGGACAAAAGTCCGGATTTGTCCGGTTTTCCATACATTTCTTTGTAATTTTTTTACGTTTTTAAATACCTCTATCTCAGTCAAGACTAGCCTGATTAACACCAAACTTGGGGATTTTATGAATCTCGGTGTGCTCTTTCTTACCATGGGGATCAATAGTTGCTAATCCCATAATTAACAGACTTGTACCTAGTCCCTCACGGTATGAAATCAGGCAATATCTCGGTGTTTGGAAATTTGGTCAAACGCGGTCTTGCGTGCTTGATGTATTACCTGACCCAGGTCTCTCAAACACAGTTTGATGTTCCTTTTTTCTTTCAATTTTCTGTGTTATGAGCGAAAACAAGACCCCACCCGCCCCCCCCCCCCCAAAATTTTTAGCTACATGAGTCACAGAATTTTCTAAGTTATGGGGCTTCGCTCGGATCTCCGAAGTCAAACACCCTCGTGAGTAGTAAAAAGAGGAGTGCTTGATGTCAAGAGTACCACCAATCGTCCCCAACAATAGTTAACATAGTTCCTCTCATGTGAGCTGTGTAATGTCCTAGGGAATTCTCATACAGAAAGGGTTGGGATGCTTGTCGGACATTTGAGATGTTAAAAAGAGGGTTTGGTACCTCTTTGGCTGTTAACCTCAGAAGCTCTCGCCGGCGATACCTTTTAGGTATTGAGCCGAAAAAAAAGGCAATCAATGTGTTGTCTGAGAATTGGTACTTCATAGCAGTGAAAGACATTAAAAGCCTCGCCCATAAAACAGAATCTTGTACCTTTTAGGGCTTTACCAATCCACCCAATCCTTTTTATAGGGAACCCTCCCCCCCCCCCCCCCCCCCCCCGGGGGTGTAATGCACGTTATACAGGCTTACAGCTTGACGACAACATCACATATCTAACGCAAGGTCTCGGGGACTGGAGACTCACATAGGCCTTCTAAAAGAAAACGAGAAAGTATCCCCATTGATTGCCTCGGATATGTGATGTTGTTATATAGCTGGCGTTTTTCCCGCCACAGCACGCCCATTCATTCGCTAGTTCATGGTCACATGACATCTAACAATGAAACTGTTTCCCGCCTAATAATATACATGAAAAAATTACTCGATTCTGATTGGTTGAGAGCAGTGCAGTTCAAGTGTAACACCAGTGCAAAAAGTGTAACACCGGTGCAAAAAATGATTGACTGAAAGACAACAAGTAATTTTCTAAGACAATAATACCACGTAAAATGATGACGAAAAAGTTTGTGCAGAAGCTTCGAATGACAAAAAATGGCTTCAATAAAAGATTTTCCGGCACTTCCTCTGTTGGGAAATTGTATTCAGCGAGTTGTAGGCTCAGTTGCAGGTCGGCTCAGACTCCAGATTTACGAGCTATTTAATGAACTTACCACGTAATCCGGAACATACAATTAAAGGCGAACCATAATGCCAAAAAACGGTGAAGAAACTAGACTAAAATCTCCAAAACAGCCACAAGGCTGACCTAAAATCTCAACCCGGCAAGAAAATACAACAAACATGAAAATCTGGAAAATTACGACAGCGAAGTTCAAATGCACTCGCCGAAGCGGCTTGTGCGATTTCAGCTTTATGAAAAACTCAAATTGAACTCGAAACCGTATGATTACCTATACAAATGCCATGAGCGGGCAACATTGCGAAAACTATGACGTCAAACGGGAAACAGTTCACTGTTACACCGCGAAATGTTGACCGCTGTTGCACGTGATCAGAGGTGGCCTGATGTTGTCGCTGGAATCTCAGTGCGTTTTTCAAAAGTTGCTTCTGTTTTGTTTTGCTATATAACAAATCACTTAATGACTGGTCCCTTGGGGAACAGTGAATTTTGTTTCCCTCGAATCTCATTCGTCTCGGGAAACATTTGAGATTCTCGGGAAACAAAATTCACTGCTCCCGTCGGGAGCAGTCATTAAGTGTTAACTATTCGCTGAATATCAACCTTAATTTGGAGGGGGGGGGGGAAACAGGGGGGTAAATCTCCCTTCTCCCTACTTTCTGAGCCAATTTCTCCCTCCTCCCTTCTTTTTGAGCCAATTTCTCCCTCCTCCCTAAACGGTTACGTTTCTTTTTCTCCCTCCTCCCTACTTTTTCCCCCTATCTCTCCCTCCTCCCAACTTTTTTTTGGGCCATTTTTCCCTCCTCCCTATTCTGTTTCTCCCCCCTCAATTTGAACACAGACTGACTCCTTTCGAATTTTCGCTGAAGACCATATTTTTTTTCGTTTGTATTTCTCTTTCATTGACCACCCATAGTTTGTATTCAATATTTATAACATTTCATTCTCACTTTGAGCTTACGACCAAACGTTGTCAGTGGGATTTTGCTCGCTTTTGCAGCTCTCCCATTGCTTTTAAACGGTATTTTACCGTAGAGCAGTTAACGGTCCTAAATGTCACTTCTTATTTGTGTGAAGCATGAAAAGATATTTAAAAAAACCTTCAACAAAACAAGTACTGAACAAATTTGTAAAAAGCCAAGATCATTTTATCGGTGGACAGCAACAAAACTCGACTTTAGCAGCTAAGTTTCTCATGACGCAAATGATTCGCTTCCAAGACAACTGCAGTGTCCATCATGCTGTGACTACAGCTGCAATGAGACAAGGCGGCTCAAGGTCAATGTACAGTTCACAGCCAGCTGTCTTCATGTCGTACACGTATACATTATAAATATATCATCCCCTCTTCTCGTATCGCTTTATTTACTGTGTTTAGCATCTTGTTTACAGACTGTGCTTATTAACTCGCTCGCATATTCTGTAAGCCATGGATGAAGCGGGTTGTTCACCTGTGAAGTGAAAAGTAATGAATACGAATTAAAATGAGAAAATACAAAAAAATTCAATGATAAACTTCATGTAAAAATTGATCCAAACAGTCAACTATTGCCTTAACGCTTAACACGACGAGCACCTTGATTTAAAGGCAAATGCACACTTGGAAATAGATATTTTTGTCCAACAAAAATCGATTACCATGCATGTAGTTTTCTTTACCGACTTCATTACACGCCTCGACACGTGGTTTCAAAGAACCCCTCGTAAAACAAGCACGATCGTTTTCAACACACCTTTCAAAACAAATGGTCTCTTATTCTTGGAAATTCAGTTTTGATCACTTGCAAGAAAGTCGTTCATTGCACAAGTTACCTGAATTATCTCCTCCAGCATCTTCACCAGCAGTTCTTTGACAGCGTTGATTTCCTTTAAGCAACAATCGTTTATCAGACCACTGTTGATTGCGAACCAAAGGACTTGGGCCATACACATGACACGAAACCGTACTGTAAATGGTTTAGGATTGGAAAGAGATCCGTAATCCTTTAAACCTACGGGAAGGAAAGGTTTGCTTACATTCAGACAGCAGTTCTTCCTAGTTCTTTCATGTTACTTCAAAGTTCCAATAAACTATATGTAATATTTAAGCAATAGACCACAAGTTTCTATGGTTTATAGGCTGATAAACCACGCGGGATGTTAGCAGAACACGAGAAGAATTTGTAAATCACGAGCCGCAGGCGAGTGATTTACGAATTCTTCTAGTGTTCTACCAACATCCCAAGTGGTTTATCAGCCTATAAACCATAGAAACTTGTGGTCTATTGCTTAAATATTACATATAGTTTATTGGAACATAATATAATAATTCAGTAGACGCGCGATTTTTCCATGGGTTTACCGGCACAATAAACCTTAGCTGATTGACCAATCAGAGCGCGCGCATTGATTTTGTTATTGTATAAATAGAGGATATTACATGGTAGCATGAAAAAATGTATTCTATTTTCAAGTGGTAAAAACATTTTACGAACGAACGCAGCGGGTGAATAAAGTAGTGTTTTGAACATCGTGTAATATTCTTTTCATTGCATAGACAACCTCACTGTTTGCACAAACAACCATAAAAAGCGGGAAATGACGTCATCAATATCTTCATTAATGAGGATACAGAAAATACGTCACTCGGGTCCCGGATGTTGTTGCCTATGAACTTGACGAGAGGTGTTTTAAAACACTCGTGTCTATTTGATAAAATACCTGAGTCATTCAGTGCCTGAAAATCGTTTTCGAGTCTCTGACGAGCAGTCACAAACCACTCAAGGAAATCATCTGCAACGTTATTTTTATCACATGGCAGTATCTTGCTGATAATAAGCTGTAGGATACAAAAAGCAACGTATGTATTGCTAATGAAGAAACAAACTTAAAAGAGTTTTGAAGAAAATGTAGACAAACATTTGAGTTAGCTTCTAGGAGCAGAATAGCCGGAATATATTCCGGAATATGTTCTTATTCCGGAATATCCCAAACGAAACGCGCCCTAAAAAACATTGATTACGTAATAAAACGTACTACAAGTTAATCCATCAAATATTTTTGCTCGCACACGATTAGTCTAAACGCGTCACGTGATTGAATATGCCCCAGTTAAAACGGAAAATGTCCGAGTGATCTTCGCTAGTTCTCAAAGATTTCACCTGTT
The DNA here is from genome assembly GCA_019787425.1 of Platygyra sinensis. Classification (NCBI taxonomy): domain Eukaryota; kingdom Metazoa; phylum Cnidaria; class Anthozoa; order Scleractinia; family Merulinidae; genus Platygyra; species Platygyra sinensis. The sequence continues at coordinate 24,784 of JAHPZR010031386.1, forward strand.
GCGAAAAATATTTGAAGAAAGATAACTCAGTAGCCCCTACTTGACCTAAAAAGATGCTTGTGAGGCTCACAATTTTCCAGGAATTAGAATGAAGCTCGATGAAAACTGTTCCCTACTTGGAACAGATAATAACCGAGCATTTTTTGGCGCCAAATGGAGTCAACAGTTTATCTGTGTGATGTTTTCAGTTGTGAAATTAACACAAGGACAAACTGCTTACACGTGAATTCAAAAAGCTTGACTTTTCCGACAGTAAAAAATTACATAACGTACCTTTCAAGCGAGAAGTTAGAAGGCCACGTGTGAAGTTTACCACTTAAGACGAAAGAAAAAACGTTTCATGTCAAATAGAAATCTACTGCATGTAAGAAAGACCTTCGTACCTTGAAGTGCTCAACAACCATTTTGGCAAAGATCACGGGCTCAACATAAAGGTTCGCGTCCTCCTGCTCAAACAGCATTTGTCTAAAGAAAAGATGTGTGACATACACTTGAAAGTTCAACTGTGAGGGGTAAGCTGAAGACGCACTGAGCATTAAATAATTATTTCTATTGACTTCAAACATAGCTTTTCGCCATAATCGTCATCACAGGTTAACGTAAATACCTCTACAATACACTCAAGACAGACAGACAGTTATTATTATTATAGACGGCTTCTGATGACAACTAGCGTTGAACATAACAATCTATAGATGACAAGCTCCCACTTAATCAAAACGACAGATACTTGCTCCTTAAGTGGAAATCAAAAGGCTGTTTAAATGTTGGAAACTGCTTGAGATGATAAAAGGGCTTCCTTACTTCGCTCGTGAGTATTCTTCCAAGACATCCTGAGTGGATTTGTTTCCCCGTATCATGGTTTCCATGGCTACCCAACATGCGGGAACGGACCAAAAGTGTTTAACCATGAAATGAAGCGTGAGTTGCAAGGCCGCTGAGCAGGTCACACTGCTTGCAGGCTCAGAGATGAGAGCTACAAAGTGAGCTGCAGTGGATCTTATGTCCTCTTCTTCATCTTGTAGCAAACACAAAGCTGAACTAAGGACACTGGAAACACAGGTTAAGAAAAAAATACCCTTAGTAGGAAAACTGATTGCGGATTACGGAGTTAAAACCAAGCTTTGCGTGTTTTATGCGGTCAACTTTTCAGTACATCAGACCTGATTTTGATACGGAAGCTAATGGCTGAGAAATGACTTCCTATCATGAACAAAATGGATAACATAAGCTCTAAAAAATCATTCAGTTTGTGCCAGCACATCACCGGCTTGACAAGTGTTCACTAACAATCTATTCAGAGAGGCAGAAACCAAACAACTCCTCGTACCTGATGGCAGTCTCTACAAAACACGGCTGTTCCAGATCACTTTTCTCTTTACATTTCATCGCATACCACAATACAGTGACGCCAAAATACTGTAAAGACTGAACTGCACCAAGCCTTAATACTTCATCTTGCTCCCATTGACAAAAGGTCTCGATAAATTCACGCCATTCCGATAACAATGCTTGTAATTCCAATGAGTTGGTTTGTTGACAGCTGGTTATAAACTTGAGAGCAATGCTGTGAGCAGGAATGGCTTTACCAGCCACACTTACTCCACGTGTCTGACCAGCAAATGACGCCAATTTGTCGCAGAGGATTTTCAAGTCAGCGTAAGACAATAAACAAGTATCTAACCCACCACAGACCTCCACAAACATTTCCAGTGCAACCACAACACAACGCTGATCCGTCTCGGTAATTATAAGATTCACTAGATCAACTTGAATTGAGTTGGGCGATTCTCTGGATAAACATTCCAAAGCACCTAATCTCCTTTCCTTGTCTGTTGATGAAATGAGAAGGGACAGCAGGCTTCTTTGTTCTTTGGTGTTGCTATCTAAAGGAGATAAAGAAACCATCATAATCATGTAATAGAACTTAAGCGAGCAGTCTGTCTCAAAATCTAGTGAACCAAGTTTTGAGCACATTCTCCCTTCATAAAGTACTGGCGAAGGAAATGGGGATAATAAAGAAACACAACATATCGAACATGAAACATGCACTTAAAATTTCAGAGATCACATGAAAAAAAAGGGAGGTCTCATGTACCACTTTAGCACAGCGGGATTACTTAGTGTCCTGTTCACATTACATACTGCCCTTATAATTAATTAATTATTGAACATTGTAGTGAATTTTTAATGACTGACTTAGTAGTTAACATGATTATTTGTTTTTGATTATATATTTTGTTTTGTTTTGTTGTAGAACCTTACACTAATAACATGTTAAAAGTAGCAAGAAAAAAATTCAAATAAAGATTAGTACTTCAAAAAAAAAAAAAAAAAAAAAAAAAAAAAAACATGACATACTGCCCTGTAGTCACACGCACCTTTGGGCCACGACTGATGAAACTGACACTTCAGACACGCCCTGACTAGTGTACGGTGCCACTGTGTATCACCTGGTGACGTGTGATTAACATCAGGGTCTGATGCTTCTAAACTATCCATCACTATGCAGTGCACTGGTTTACAATCTAAAAAAGAACACACCAAAAATTTCCCACAATGGTAGTACTGCAGCTATTTGTCAGAGTAAAGCTCGAAACTCTAAAAGATGAAGTAAGCAAATTAACAAATATTAAAATACAAAACAAACTAACCGCGTTCAAAGTCCTTTGCAAGTAAGGGTCCAAACTTCATGAAAATACCGAGGAAGGAGGCGCGCGTTAAAGGACAGCGATTATCAGAGGAACATATCCAAATCTTGTTGAGTATTTCATTTAGAAGACCACTCTCATTTATGGTTACCGCAGACCACGTGACAGCTTGAAGAACAGCACTAATCTGTAGCAATGTTCCATGAAGAACGTTCTGTGAAAGGCTCTCCCCAAGCCCTGGCAGCTGCATTACCAGTTCCTTTGCCTTGCTTAACAAATGTTCACATGAGATAAATGGCACAAGAGCTTTCGCAGCAACAACACGTACTGCATAGGTTGGACATGAAGATAGTGATTGGAGATGAGGAACAAAGTCTGACAAAAGGCTGGGGGCACTGGTATGAAAACAAAAACACAGGTCAATATCAGTGACGTCACTTCTTGTTATGAATGTACAAACCAGAGAACATCTTTTGCTTCACTGGTTGGGAATTTATATTATAAAAACGATATTTAAGAACGCTCAATCGAGTTATAAAAGTTACAGATTCAAATTGTATTGAGCGACCTATAATACAAATACTGGAAAACTGAGTCAGTTTAATGTGATTTTGTTTGATACACAGCATTTGTGAGACAAGGTCAGCAAATATTCCACGAAAGTTCAACAATTTCTATTTTGATAACTTAAGTTGATGCAGAAATCACTGCTCTTTTTTATTCAAATTCAGTTGACCCTGAGATCAGAAGAGTTTTCTTACAATTCTGCAGTCCTGCCTCTCCCTCCCAACAAAACAACTAATATGACTCCCAACAGCTTGAATGCTAGTTGACTGGAACCTGATTTATTCACTACAGTTTCGACAGTTCATTACGTAGTAACAGAAGAATATTCTTCTGGTAGTAATTATAGTGTGAACTCTGGAAAAACGTTAAATAGCTCAGAAAAGACTTTACCTTTGATTGGCTTCAGGGCATGGGTGAAGGTCGGACAGAAGTGTTAGAATAGGAAATAGTTGAGGTCTTGGCATTGGTGAGAACAGCGAGGAGTTGGTAACAGAATCTGTTGTGCCTTGTAAATGACTGAGGAAGAACTTATGCAAAACAGGATAGCTGTTAAAAAAGTCCATGACATTGATTGTGTTCATTTCACTGTCGTCATCTGTTCCTCGCCGCTGACCAAGCATTCGCTTTACCAAGGAACCTACAAATTAACATATCCATGAACAGTACATGTGTGGGAAGCGGTTAGCGAAATACTATATGCACGCATTAAATCTTTGAAGGTAACATCCTACGTGTGTACAGGAAATAAACTACTGAATGTATTTTAAAATAATTATCACGAAAAAGAATGGGTTGGGAGATCAGTGGATTTATTAATGGCCAAACATAATCACTGCCGAAATTCTGAAAGCGGCGCTCTGATTCAAATACAAATAAATATTCAAAGTTATTAAAAACTGGATCATTGGATATTGCAATTCGAGAGTTTTCATTGGCTTAGCCAACATGGTATATGAGCCATTATACCATGATCTACAAAAATGGCAATCGTATGCACGTGATTTTTTGGGCCTTTTTGTTTTTATTGTAGTCTAGTTTTCTACATTTTGGGGGCGTTTTTAATAAAACAATTATTCCACTCGCGCTTGTTGGATATGAGATGATTATAGCCAACTCGGCGCTACGCGCCTCGTTGGCTATCTATCATCTCATATCCAACGCGCGCTCATGGAATAATTGTTAACTATACAATGCTACAATGTTAATCAGCTTTAAATATTTCTTGACTTTCCCTGACAAAAATTAAATTTCCCTGACCAGAAGAAACACAAAAATGTTAAATAAAAGAACAACCATCAGCCTCCTGATACAGCCATCCTTTCTGCTCATTTATATGTTACATGTTTGCCACAAATACCTTTTCCGCTTGGGCGGTTTGTTTTCAATTACAGACGACGTGATATTCTTTAGAGAATTGTTCTTTTATCCATCTAAAAATTATTTATTCATACACACGTGACCATTTGAAAATTGGAAAGGACAAATTCTCAAGAGTATCATCACATGGTCTGAAATGGAACAACAAACTGCCCACTGAGAAAGGTCTATTGACCTTCTCCGGGACACTTTGTTACCACCACAAACCTGAAATCATGGTAGTAAATCAGCGGAGCTTTCATTTTCCCTCACTTTTCTTCAAAACATCAATTTTCCGTGACTCAAAATATAATTCCCCGTATTTTCCCCGACCTTGAAGAATTTTTGCCCTGCCCATTTCCTGACCTGTGGCACCCTGCCATGGTATTATTGGCTCGCTTACCAAACAGCTGCATAGAAGCATTTCTAACCGCCCATGACGAGGATGCAAAGCCAGTGACAGCCATCACAGTTCCTTGTGAAGCGTACTGTAGAACTCCACAACCAAGAGAAGTGTCTTGATAGAGAGCCTTGAGAATATTCATTGCGTGTACCTAGGTTAAGAAAACACCGAAGATCGATTAAAAAACACAACATTCAACGTAAATGCGAGTAACTGAATTTATTATCCAACTGCACCTCGTAGAGTACAAATAACGCCCAAAACTAGTACAAATATCACGGAGTATTTGTACTCCAGAGGACCGGTTAGACAGGTTTGTTTGCTGTTGACCAATCAGTGAGCTGGATTTCCCGCGCCAATCCCGTTCCCATAGTTCTGGCACGCATTCCCCGTTAATGTTCGCGAAATTCGCCCGCACGGACATAACAATTTGGCGTGTTGGATAATAAATCTCTTATTACACGCTTTGTTGTGTAGTATCGCTGAGATTTTTACGCGTTGTTTGTATTTTGACTCGCCCTACGGGCTCGCCAAAATACGGCACAACTCGTAACTAGTGAGACAATCTCAGATAGTGCAGAGTGTTATGCTGGACTGTAAGTACATTTTGAGTCATCAGCTGCCTGTATGTAACTTGTTAGTTCAAGGCCCAAAAATAACTTACAATTACTGTTTGTCAAGAAGGTTTTAAATTTTACTGTGGTGTTTTACGTTGAATTTTGTTTATTCTTAATTTATTGATACGTTGAACTAGCAAACGTGATAATATTATTTTTTCAACGCCAAAATTTGTAACTTGATACTTTTGTTTTCCTCGCAAAGTTTGTAACATGATACCCTTGTTTTCCCAAAAACATACAAAGGAAAATATGCTGGCTTTTTTCCTGCTGGAGAAAAATGAACTAATGTTATTAACTTATGAAAAAAAATGGAAGAGGAATGATTTTGTTACATTCAAGAGGCAAATTGTCATATCATCCATAAACAGTTACTAATTTAATTATCAAATAGTCACGTCGTGTCTCGGAATAGCACCTTATTGGGTTGCCACCGTTGGCTCCATGTTAACAATAAACCAAATCAAAATACACATTGATATCGATTGAGACAACCGAGAAGCGTTTTAACTTTATCGATATTATTTACATCTTACATCGGTGAATGAGTCCCTCAAGGACTGACTAAATTTATTTCCGGTTTCCGTAAGTGCCACAGTGTCTGCAGCAATATTTGAGAAGTTTCTTTTGTCACGACATTACTACCAGGTACTTTTAATGTCGCTAACTCGGAAATGTTTAGGGTGAATACATTTGTGAACTTCGTGTTCTCTTTCATGGGGGGAGAAAATAAACAGGCGGCTGAGGAGGCTTAGCAAACACGAAATAGTTTGAAAATAGCACACAACATTTTTTAACCGAACTAGGGATGATTCCAAACGATACGCTGTCACAAAAGCGTTCTTTGCTCTAAAAAGGAAAACTGACATTACCTGAAATATAACTGCTATCGCCAGTTAAGAGGAGTGTGGTATCGCACGCATGAATGCTGAACTGGAGAACGGATTGTATCATGCTGACAGTGCTAGAGCGCATGCGTCTTACATGTTGTGTTCTACCACAAGGAAAAGCAGTTAACGTTCAAGTGTAATTGTGTATGAAATGTATCGTTTACCTAACATATAGTCTAACACTAATGCTAAGCAATCTGCGCATGCGCTTCCAACAAATTGCTTTTCTTCTTAAGAGCGGAATAGTACCACAAGGATAACAATAGAATATTGGAACCATATATAGTTTTCTGATGTTACCAACGAAGTAATGTAAGTATGGTACGTTTTACGTAGCAATCAAAGGTACCTACCCCACCGGTTCAAAACAAGGCTAATTAATTAATTGAAATTAATTAATTAAACAAACATTACAGTTTACACCTTGTTGCCTTATTCCCATAGTGCCTTATTGCCATATTGCCAATTTTGTGATTGGAATTTTGTATTTTTTATTTTTTAATTGAATGAGTATATAATAAAGGTTATTTACTCAAATGTAGAATTTTTATGTAGGATCTAGTGGCTTTCATTCTGGACATCTTAGCTACTTTTTTAGGCCAAACTGTCACAAATCAGTATTCCAAGTTTATGAACTGTTGTTCCAGAAATGCTCATTAATGAAACAGCTGTTTTAACTGACTCGATTTGACCCTTTTCGTAATTATTGTTGTAGTTAAAAATTTATTTATAGCTGTTGAATTGTTAGAAGTGTCATCAAATATTGTTGTACGTTCAGAGTGTATATAGACCTCCCAAGAATTTGACATATAAAGCATACTGCGTGGTGCCACAAAAATATGAGTGAAAAAATATTTTACGAACGAGGACAGCGAGCGAGTAGAATATTGCAAAGTTAATCACAAGTTAATTAGTTTCTGTCAGATGGTCTGTCCATAATTCTCTGAACAGTTATGAGTGTGGGATAAGTTGCTTGAGTACTTAATGTCAATACCTGAGGCAGATCTTTATGTTCGTCGATCACAGTAGGAAGAGGTGATGCTGCAGTTTCCAAAAGAGATTCCATACACTTTTTTAACAAAGGTGTTTGTCCAGATGTTGGTTCACATGACAGAATAGTCGAGAAAACCACAGGAAGCCCAGCACTAAAAATACAACAAAGCAACACTGGCGAACGAACATTCGGAATGAGATCAGCACTGTCTAACGCATCTCATGCTCTTAGGAGATATTCAAAAATAAAGTGGTGACTCTTTGCAGTTTTTACACTGTTTGAATGATGAACGTGTGGTAATCAAGACTGAGGGGTCTGAGCCGGGTCCCTATAATGTGTATCTTTTTATGAGTAGAAATATCAAGGGGTACATGGGGTGGGGCGACCAGAAAATAACACGTGACAGGAGAGAACTACCATCCCATCTTGGTGGGGAACTTGATCACTTCAGGCAGCGGCAAAAATGAACCACTGAACTTCTCTGATCGATAGATTTATCCTTTCAAGCAAGTTAGTTTGTGTTTATCACTACTTTTTCCAGTACTAATAGAGCTGGAGCTCATACAAACCTGCGTCTAGTAACAGAAGTCACAGAGCTTGTTGAAGACACTGTGTTCAACATCTCATTTAACCACGTGTTTGGCAAAAAGTGAAGACATGGCTGTGATGAATGGAATAGACACTGGCAAATCCTCATAAAACTTCCTCGGCAATTTTGGACAACACCCTGGAGAGAAAACGGTAAAAACGTTAATTTAACTTTAGACTTGTCGGATTTTGTTGTTGCTGTTGACCAGTTCCAGTTTCTAAGCTAAACTGAAAAATGAAATGGTATCATAGAGCAACGATTGCATCAAGTGAAAGGTAAGAAATTTAAAAAAAAGACAAAAATACCTCACTTAAAATATACTAGATTTTCAACGCATGCGAAAAAAAGCCAGCGAAACGAGCGCGAAGCTCACGGGGCTGGGGACGAAGAACACAGAAGCCCCTCTATTTTTCTCTGTGCCCACCACATAACCTGTCAAGTCCCTCGTTTTGAGTTGGCATCAAGTTCTCTCGCGATTCTTTCCGCGCGTTCAACGAGAGAATAAAAATATGAGAAAATAGAGAACTGTGAGCAGTCCAAGAATGGACCTGCAAATGCTACACTTCCTCAGCAGCAGACTTTATTTAAACTAGAATAAATGACAAAAATTAGAACAAACAAGACTGAATAAAGCAGTACCTGGTGTCTGCACTGTAGTATAACTTTGCGTGCTGTTTCTGCGACAAGCTTGAGAGTTTCGTCGTCGAGTAATGTGGCTCCAGACATATGCTCAAGTTTAACTGTGTTCTTTTCAAAGATAACGGACAGAAGCTGACATGCACACTGCAAAAAAAGTGAAATGGCATAAAAGTATGTCGAAGCGGTATAAACATTTCAGCTCATATCACAAATCATTCTGTATAAACACCAGCTACAAATTCAAGACCTTACCTTGATACGAAGCCAGCAACATGAAATAACAATGTCCTTGAGTGCCTGGACTGAAAAGTGTTCCGTGGTTTCTTCATCCCCCACATCCACTGAGAATGTAAGTATTTCATCCAAGGCTTGACCCATATCACCAAATGATGCCCCACCAACTACAGGAAAAAATATAACACAAAGTAAACTAAGGTATTAATTTGTAAAGGAATTATTGGGCTGCTTTTAATTAGTTGTGTCGGCAGAAAGAATGCAATGTATACTAAAGCATTAAATTCTTAAAAATCAAATGTAAAAAAATCTAAACTGAAAAATACCAAGACTGTCATACTTGCATGAGTGCTGGTGTAGTTTCCAGACAGCATGTCCATCATGTCAGTAATGATGTGAACAGCAGTGTCCACAGTGTCATGCAATACAGTCTTCAACTGACACCAACAGTCTAGATCACGCAGTTTACACAGCTCAGCGTCCTTGATGTCATCGAATGTTTCTTCAATACTCTGTGCCATGGCCAGTAAAATTCCTGCAGAATAACATCGAAATTAACAATTTATGAAAACGTTATCATCATGTAACAATGACCCCATATAAGTTGCTACCACTGGACACCTACCATGGCCTGGAGCATATCGTGATGCAAGCTTCATGTCGTCCTGTGCAGCCTTCACATGCATTTTGAGTTCAGCCAAGAGCTGCTGTAGCATTTGAACAACACTTAACAGCTTTCCACTGCTGCTTGATTTATTGCCCAGGATTGCAGAGGGTTTCACTTCCACTGTCAACAAGTTACAGTCCCATTCCAATTCTGCCAAATATCTTTAAAAGTAATCAGGAACACAAATTACATAAGCTTGATCTGAAATTACTTAATGCCTTCATGTACAACATTTTTCAACAAAGATAAACGATTATGAAAGAATATTTTCGTTGGCAACTGAAACAAGTGTCTCAGTTTCAAGTGATTATGTACTTGAATTACGGACATAACCTCTAAATCTTAATCTACCGTAAACATATAATAACATTTTTCTCAGTGGAACATACTTTCTTTGAATAAGTCGAAACATAACAGCTGCACTCTCACAGTCTTGTACTTTTGGGCTTCTCACTAGAGTCAAGGCCTTTTCTAACAATATACTGGCAGATGCTTTGCCCGTGGAATCGTTCTCTAGCAATATCAGAGGCCATGAAAAGTGTTCTTGGAGCAGGTAGAACGCTGTATCGCGAATCTGTAAGCCAAAGAGTTCTCTAATTAAGAACACGCT
>JAHPZR010031386.1:45000-75000 GCA_019787425.1 Platygyra sinensis
ATCCCTGATCCTGCCAAGGATTTTCTTCATAGAGACAAAGAGTGTTTGTCTGAATGGAGCACAGGCTGTGTTTAAGTTGTGAGGTAGGAACTGCTTCAGTAGTTTTAGTTCCATTATTGACAAGGGCTCTAGAAAGTAAAATCAAAACATGAACGAACAAGATATGAGAATCTAAAAGCTTCAATATAATTACTACGTGTAAAATGTTGTAAGTTGATCAGGTGGAAAAGAAGCAAGGATTGAACATTTATAATCAGACAAATCCAATTTGCTTGATCCTTTCTTTACTTGTATCTGTGTTACATTATTTATTGGTTCTAAAAAGTCCTTACTAATGCCCTGGGGACAACTTATTTGAATGTTAAGATCAGGATTAGGGCTTAGGGTTTTTGAATCTGGGAAACCCTTTTTCTCTTTGTTATCATTATAAAAAAAACAATTCTTAAATCAAAGTTGCTAACACTAACACAGTGAATACAATTATAGCATGCTCAACCTCAGCGATAAACATCAAACACTCAAGACAGTGTTTGACCTTATTTCCAAACATCCCAAAGTCCGTCAAAAATACTCTGCAGTGTGTCAGAATCTTGACTCTTTTCTTGGTGTTTACAAATTGACGGTAACCTGACTGTTTGCTACAATGTACATGTACGTCAATTACAAAAGCAGTTGAGAACTACGTTTTCAGTTGGTTTCCTAGATTGAAGTTGATTTTCCAGGGCTTTTTTGAACACTTGTAAAGCCTAGTTCCAACATAGTTTCTTTGTATTTTAGATGTAATTGCGTTGTTAAATTAAATACGGTTCTCTCTACATGTTCAATGGAACTATTACCACACAGAATTGTCATAACTGATAATGCAAGTGAATATATGGAAGATCATATATTTGAACTGCAGAGACTGGATATGAAGACATGATCGATCATTGTAATTATACACACAACGTAAGCAGTTGTCAAATTAAAGCCTGATAAAAAATCAGGCCTGAATTTTTTTCAATTTTTTTTACAGTTTGTTAATATAACTTCGATGATCAATAATGTCTTCATGTGTGATTGACAATCTCTCCAGTACATAAAAAAATTAATAAATCTCAAAGACCAACTCTAAAAAAATAAAGCAAACCATTTTCATTAACAAAGAAAACAATGTGAATGACCTGCAGTTTTGGGTGTAAAACTAATCACTGACAGTGCAGTAGCTCTGATGTCATCCTGTAAATGAGTCAGGCCCTGATGCAGACAACTTTCATCCTAAAAGAGAGAAAACTTCATTAGTCAGTTATTGTACCTTGCACTGTGTTGTTGTGTATAATTAAAACAAACAAGGAATCAGATTTTACCAAATAGCTGTCACATTGAGTATTGCAAATAAAAAGACAATATTTGGATAACCTGTATGTACAACTAACTTAAGATATCCTCAAGGGTTTCATTAATGGCTCAACAGGCTGACTGTCAGGATGTTTTTACCCGACTGGTTTAACCATCCAAAGGAAAGGTTTTCTTATAAAGAAGTCTAGTTTTGCCGCCTGTGAAAACCAGTGCCCTCCTGCTGAAAACATAACCCCTGCAGCCTGCTTACTGTGATAAAGCAAGTGATACATATCCCAGTAAACACGGTGAAATATTGGACACAAAGCCCAAACATATACAGGTAATGAATTGTTAGTAGATACCTTACCCAGTGACAATATGAATGGTGTGCGGCACACAGCAAACTCACCCAGTGAACAGTGTCCTGTCCAGACCCCACTCCACCCCTACTCCCTAACCCAGCCAGCTATTTCATGTCTGATGAATAAAGCACTTTGTTTGCCCATCCATTCTTATAGCCTCAGGACCTCACTAAATGAAAAACTAAATGTATAATCTTTAAACGAGGTCCACAGAATTAATTAATAAATTATTAATTACAATAATCATGAATCTAAATATTTAAGTTAGACAGAGCCAAAACATTAAATAATCATCATTTCGAACTAGAAAAAAAAAACTGAAACAAGAATGGAGTTAATCTCTTTCTGTTTTCAATATAGACCTTTCCCGCATTCCACTTCAGTGCGTACAAACAATAACACCAGAGCGAGGTTCAGGTGGACATTTTCATACATTTACTGTATTTTTGTCCACCCCAACCTCGACTTGGTGCCATTGTTTGTTGGAATGCGGGAAAGGTCTATTTTATTTTGATGCAAAACTACATCAAAAGATTCAAACATATCTTGATGTGCTGCATTATTTGTTAACCATATGTGTCAATTGATTACTTACCAAGTCATCAGTTTTCAAAATGGCTAAGGAACGACTGACTTTTAAAACTGCAAGATAAGCTGACAAAAATCTTGTCCCTTCAGAAGTTTTATTTGCTGCCTTCCCTCTATCATGTGCATCTCTCAGTTTTTCAAGTAAATAGCTAAGAGATTCAGGAATGCACTTGAGTACACATGGAAGCCAATATAAGCAAGCATTCTGCTGTAGCAACCTGTTTACACAATAAATAAAAACAACTTCACAATATTAGAAATAAAAGCCAGTCATTGCTGTGCAGTGCTTTAAATTGAATTGCATTAGATTAAGTTTACAAAAAGTGCTTAATGGTAAAAATATCTTAAAGAACATTTTGTAAAGTAAAACCTTAATTCAATGCAAAACAAACAATTTCACAAGCTTACCATATTTAAAAGCATTTTTCATGATATAAAATATACTAAATCAGCGTTCAGAGTCCTCTAATATCCAGAATATGGTAAAGTATGGAATATTTTGTCCCATAACTGTTTTTAAAGTGGTATACGTACTACGACCAAAACAACAATTCAGTTTCAAAAAAAACTATGTTAACTAAACACTACCTGACCCAAATATTAAGTTCTGATTTTAAAAAGACACCTATTCATTTAACTGGAATTTTCTTGTTTACTGGTCTGCCATTGCTAACTTTAAAATCTTGAGAGACCTGGATCAAGGAGAAAATGACGTCAAAGTCTCACTAGTTTAAGAATGCAATGCGTGTATATGCGGCTGAATTAATATGCAGCATATGAGTTTCCGGCTTTCAGACTTTAAACCTGTGTTTTGCACATATAACAAATTGTGTTTACACGCTGAAATCTTAAGCTAGTGAGTAAATGACATCATTTTATCTAGATCCAACCCTCTGATGTCCTATCGGTCAGTTTTGAACGTGAGCAATGGCAGACCATGAAATCCAACACTTACACTCAAAATAAACAACATTCGGATAAAACTCAAAGCTCAAAATTTTGCCAGTTAGGTGTTAAGCAAACACGCTTTCAAAATCTGAAGAAAAACAGAAATGATACATGTTTTGATCATAGTACCACTTTAAGTAACCATAAACAAGCAGTGTCAGTATTAATGCACCATTGCAGTGTCATTTACAGCCACTTTTCAATTAAAGAAGTAAGTTGAACATTTGTCAATCCAAGCTCACTCAACACTTAACCAGCATACTTAATCTACTAAGTGGATATATTTATGAAAGGTCATTTAAAACTGCAAGATAAAGATTTCAAGATATACATTATCTAAGTTATGTACCAGTTAAGGTAATTCCTTAGTATTGCATTGCGCATCCCTACTGCGCATGATTTTTGCGTCATCAGCGTGTGCACATGAGTGCGTGCACATGCAAAATGTATGAGATTTCCCTCCAGCTAAGCTCAATAATGGAATAAATTCTCCTTTTCTCCTAAATGAGCACGGTGACCCCCGATTTTTTTTTCCAGGTATTTGCTAAGAACAGTCCAATGAAGAACATATTTGAAAAGAAAAAAAGTTTGATAGTAGAACATTATTTTTTTTGGAAAATAGTTCCCAACTGGTGTATTTCGGCCAAGGCGAGGACTTCAAGTTAACCACAGAACTGTCCGAAAAAAGTGCCCCACCCCCCCCCCCCCCCCCTCTGGTCTGGCATAAGCTTATGACATGATCCAGTTACCAGAGAATGCAATGCACAATTTTAACCAAGAGGCCAAAACTCCTTACCTATCTTTACTTGTTAGTGCCCTGAATAATCCATCTTGCCAACTCTTCTCCCACTGCTTCACAAACTCAGTTTGTTCCTTTTCCTTCCTGATTGTTAAAACAACTGTTTTCATCATGTTTGAAAGTTGATTAGAAAACACCTTAAATGCAGCATCACTTTGTTCATCAAAACATCTACTTGTGAACTCTATGACTCAATAGAAACATGGAATTTTTTTCCTACAAAGTTTTGAAACAGATGGTTTTATTACTGAGTGGCTGATTTTGCCATGTCTTCATTGAGCTGATCAAGAATCAGACAAGCAGCACAGCAAAGTAATCAGCCATAATCATCACGTAGGTGGTGATTTAATTCAGGCAGCCAGCTATTTTGACAACCCTGATAGTCTAACACCATATGGAAATGTAATGGACAAGACTTTCCTTGAGTTAGCAGTGTTTATTTACAATACAAGATAAGAGAAGATGAACCAAATAAAGCCAACAGTAAATTTACAGAACACATGTGACCATTCACAATCCTTTCAAACAATGTACCTGCCACATTCAAGAAATGCCTTGAAAGCATTTGTCGAAGGAGACGTCAATTGATTGACCCCAAGGCAACGAATCAAGTCATCCAAGAGAGTAGGCTGTTTCTCTATGATCTAAAGACAAGACAAACAAGAAACAGAGAAACATACATGTAATCATAAATATTAGAATTATGCCCTAAATGGGAATCTCGGCACTGTATCAGCCGGCAAGTACTGACAGTACTTAACTCTTTGCGACACATACTTCACACTGATCAAGTTTTAAAACTCATCCCTTGTTAGCTAATGAATACAGCACATATTCCATAAAAAACATTTTCAGACAATTTTGAAAACTCTACATGAAAAACCAAAAAACTTTGTAAACTTGAAATTGTCTGATCAATCTCTGATGAACTGGAACAATCTAATCCATCAAAAAATTATTTTCTCCCATAAATTGAAATTTCTTGTCAGCTATGACATGGTGTTCAATTGCAGACAAGTTAGCCAGACATTCATTCTATAACAGCTATTTTTTTTAATAGTCACCTGTTGAAGGCTAATACAAGCCAGAAGTGAACAAATCAAACCATATCTCCCTTTCACATGCCAAGGAAGTCCAATGGCTTTATCCATAAGTGATGTGTAAAACTAAAGAAAACAAAAACAGTATTGTAAGTTGTAAATTTGAAATGGTATAGTTTACACTTGATTATTCACATGAGAAAATTGATGCATGGAAGTCCAAGATTGTTTCTTTCTATCCACCGCTTTCCAAAATAAATCATGCATGTGTTGTTCTCTTGTTTAACATACCGCTTCATCCACTGAATTTCTTGTCATCTCTTCATCTTTGTGTAATTCAAGCAACAAGCTAAACAGAGTAACTGCCAAGCCTGGTACACCATCTATCTGGAGAAAGTAATGAGTGCAAATTGGCAACAATTGTATATAATAATGTCAGAAGAGAAACTGCTTAGTGATAAAAAAATGGGTGCAGTAACATTAAATTTTTGAGAAACAAGGTCAGAATTCTTAACTTGAGTATGGTACCTACACCCTTCAGCATTTTTATGGCATGTACATTATTCCTGTGCCAACCATGCTCAATACCTCACAGGGAACACTTATATTAACATCAAATTTTCTTAGTGTTGATACATAACAGAGAAAACTGATAGAAATTTAACTTCATTAGCAAGGGTTTATTGCACAGCTTCCATACATGTAGGAAAGCCCAGGTTCAAGAATGAGAACAGTTTTTTTCTTCCTGTAGCAAATCACCCTTCTGCACAAGTGCAAGATATGATTACATACCATGTATGCCCAGAGTATATTGTTAATTCATTAATGCATGTCAAGGATTAGCTATAAACCATAATTATTTGATTTAGCACCATCCTTCCAATATAAAGCTCTGTCAATAGTGAAAACATATAATAAACCCATTAAACATATTACTAACACAAAAAGACAGATTATAGACAAAAGAATTCTGAAGTCTGCATAGCTTTTCCTCTGAACATGATGGGTAGTAGTGAAGCAGTGTTCCAGATAAGCGAGGTGTCTCAGGTCAAAAACCCGACAAGGTCACCTACATGACCCAACAAACTAATAGAAAATTAATAATGATTTGGTGGAAATAGTGGGAATTGACCTGTCGGAATTCGTTATTGACAAACCAGCCTTGAAAATGTATCTGGAACCCTGGTGAAGAAAAGTTCCCAAAACATACTGTCGGCAGACTGTCAGCCAACTGTCAGCTGTCTTTTGGCCGACTGTTGGCCAACTGCCTGCAGTCTGTTGGCCAAAGTGTGGCCGACTGTCGGCTGAAAGTCAGTGACCTGTTAGCAACCTGTCGGTAACCCTTTAAATTAAGTCTTCATTTGTTTAGAACTATTTGATCTGTTGTTTCATTCACTTATGCCAAGTTGGTGGCTACTAAACGAGCCATTTTTTTTTAATTTCTGAGCAGGATGCCATCCCTGCTGGTAGAAGTGCGGATCAAACTTCAGTGGGAGTAGCCGGCTTTCCCTCCTCATGGCAACCATCATTATTAATATTAATCAGACATACATGGAGTACTGTTAACTATAGTTTTGCAAAGCATTATAGGGCGATTGGAAAACTACTTTTAGCTTTGCTTATTTGTTGCCCCAAAATGGTTATATCAAGCCTATTTTGTGTAAAAACAAAGATATGAGAAATGGGTACTAAATTTACTACTAAATTTTGGTACATGGGGTCAGGAGATGGAGTAAAAAAGCCTATTTTACAGTTCAAAGTGGATCAGGCAGATAGGTACGAACCGTATGATCGACAGATTTCTATTTACTGTTTTCAACTCTATTTACAGTCAATTTTTGGTCTTGTTAACAGTGTCGGCCGACTGTCAGTAATGTGTCAGTAGCCTGCTGGCCGACAGTTGACCGACAGGTTACCAACAGCTGAATTTGGGAGCCATTGTTCACTATTGCGACATGATGACCATCAGCATTCCTATCATTAGCAAGCCAGTTGTGAATTGAAATTACTGTTGTTTTTCATTTTAATATTAAATCACATTCAGATATATATGATTAACCCATCACCAAAAATATTTCTAGAGCCCTAAACAGCCATAAGAGTGAAGTTTGTGGTTTTGTTGTTAGGCACTGGCAGACTATCACCAGGTATATTTATTTATGTAAACCAAGTTTCTTTCTCTAAGAGAAGTCCGAGTACATGCAGTTGTGCGTCTACTGTAGTTCTACATTAAATAGAAAATCAGAATAAATGAAAGCTGTTGTATATTTCCATCGTGTGCCACAAGTATGTCACATTGATTTTGTTGGGCACTTGTAGTTTCTACGGCATTGTAATTAAAATAATTATGCAGTACTCTCTCATAGCATATTCCACTGTAGCACTCAAAGTGTTGCATTTCTAGACTATTTATAAGAGATACAGTAAAAAAGGTTTGTTAAATCAACACACGTTTTAGGTTGTACAATTAGTAATAGTAATTGGACCGAGTGGAGTACAATTCAGGGAGTAATCGAGCGAGTAATTTCAAAATCGGACGAGCGCAAAGCGCGAGGCCGATTTGAAATTACGAGCACGATTAGTCCCTGAATTGTACGACACGAGGTCCAATTACTAATTAATCGTATCTATAACAAATTTCCAGAAAAAATGTCTTCTGAGAACTTTTTTTGAGCGAAAACATCTGTAGCGCTTTTCCTAAGTTTTGAAAACTGTAGAAAACATTGCTAAGGAAGCCATTGAAGCGCGCATAATTGGCATGAAAATCACGTGGGTATCCAATTACAGGTGTCCGATTACGAAAAGTTCAAATCGGACAGCTGTAATTGGACACCCACGTGATAGGGCGCCGATTACGTGACAAATAGGCACGCGGAGAACCAATCACGATCGAGAATTTTGTTATAGATACGATTAAACTATTAATAGCACAATTATTCATCACTAGCAACACACAGAGCTGTCAACAGAACTGACAATCTTTAACACACCCCAACTCCCACCCCCTCCACAAAATATAACCCATACATTTAAAAAATCTAATAACTAGACATATTAATAGTAAACGTTTTTTGAGCTATAGAAATCAAAGATTAGAGCAGTGTGTTCTTGCATACATGTTGCACATGCTCGAACTACTTAATTAGGTGGCATTCGAAATTAAGTCTGATCAAATTTGCCATCCTACAAAATGGAAATTCTTTTTTCTGAAGATGCAGGCTTTTGTTACTTGTTGTCAAAAGCTAGTGGGTCAAAATACAGTCATGCAACTTTGCAGAAATCATAGTTACACACTTTCTTTCAATCTATACAACGAATACATGTATGTGACTCCATGCATGTGCTCCCCATGTAATTTGCCCCTCTCGTGGGCGACCAAATTGACGAACAGATTCATCCCAAAAAATTGTTGATACAGACAGGACTGATTGCATTACACTACATGAATGCAATTATTGTTAACTTGTTAACTTACAGGGTCTTCCAGATTTTCCCAAATAATTTCAATTAGATGAGTGACATGATATGACTCCACACTTGTCATCCACTTGGATTCTTCATGAAATGATTTCTTCTTAAGAAGATTCTTCATGCACAGAAGCCACTGCCTCATGGCTGGAAGAACAAATGAAATAATACTGAGCATACATGTAACTATGCACAAAGAAACAACAATTAACTGTTGTGGCCTGGATATTTATAACATTGTCGAGTAAGCATTATTTTACAGTTACCATGACATCTAAATTCATACACACATCAAAAGGAGAGATTTTTTGTTTGACAGTTCAGATTAGATGTTAACTATGTTACTGTGGTGTTAGAATGTATTTTTGACCTACCCTGGAATCTCATAAAAATATTGCCAGTCCAGTGAAGCACACAAACTGCCTAATAAGATCTTACTACTTAAATTACCTTCAAAGGCTACATAATGAACTGGTGAATTTTTGCTCTCTTTACAGAGATTGTATGTGGTCTGAAACAGAAGTCCTTCCATCAGAGTAGTTTGCTCCTCATACCCATTATCAATCTGCGGACAACAAAATTATATTACTGTAACAAATACTGAAAACTGCACACATTCCTGGAAAAAACATAACAAGTACTGTAGAATCACTAGTAAGATGAGTACCACAAGTACCCATCCCAACTTCTACTGCAACATTCAAATCTAACAAAACAATACAGTTTAAAAAACAGTAGAATAGATTGAGGTTAAGTAGAATAGCTGCAGTCTTGTTACTCCCCGTGAAAGAATACTTGTCCCTTCCCAGTCACCTCCCAGTTCTATGACAGGTCATCTCATTAGTCCAGAGTGGAGTGAGACAATGCAACTGATAAGTGTCTCATCCTGAGAACACAAGACAAGGGTCCTTGCCTGGGATTGAAACCAGAACTCTTGATCAGAGTCCAGTGTTCTAGCCATTAGGCAATGATGTCCTTCCATGGCAAAAATTATAATTATATGGAAATTGTCATTCCAGACATAATGACAAAGGTAAAAACCTTTACGTAAAAAATGTGTACCTTTAGTTATTACATGAATTTTTGTGACACATTTATTTTGCAATTTTGAGGTGCGCACATTTTGCGACACTTAAATTCCGCGATTTGCAAACATTTGGTCTTTTGAATCACTTTAACTTTACATTTTTAAGTAACACACCATTTATTTCCCTGGCAATATAATTAATGTTACTTTAACACATACTTGAAATTAGTAAACCGACATTATCAAAGTTACAATATAGGGGTGACTATTGAGGGCATTTTAACTATTGCAATTGTATTGCAATAGGTCACATGGATATTGTAATATTATTGTGATAGTGTAGGTACTATTGCAATAGTATTGTGATAGTTTTCAGGAAAGTCTTTATCTACTAATGCCTTACACTTAAAGAAATATCTAAGAAGTAGTAACTAGTCAATACAGGTACTGAGGAACACAATGGATGGCGCGACCATATTGGTGATTCAAGAATCAAGACGCTAAAAATGCCAGATGCAGTAGGCAGATTGTTTTAGGTTTCTTTTTTACCTTTATCTGAGTGGAAAAATGTGTCTTTATTTTCCAAACAGGTTTAAATGTTAGAAGTATAGAAACTATCGAAACTATAGATAGTTTGCTACACTATCGCAATTGTTATCGATATTTCATTTTCACTATCGATCCATCGCTATCACAGCATTAACATCGCCATGCATCAATAGTTCGATGTATTGTTACACCCTTAGTACAATAACACCCAAATTAACAAAAACACAATGGCAGGACTCTCTGTCAACAGCAATATAATCTACATGTACCACTTCAATTTTGTGAAATTAATGCGTCATGAAATTAAGAGTACTAATGTAGTATATAAGGTGCTGTATAAAAATTATAGAAAAAATTAATTGTCTGGATAACTGTGAAATCACACACAGGCAATGTATACCTCCAATAGAATTTCCTTCTTCTGTGATTTAATGATGCCCATTACAATGGCTAACTGGGTGATAGGTCTGTACTGAGCTAATGGCAACTCAAATTTAAAACATCCAATCATCACAGAGTGGTGGTGCTGTGGCACAGCTTGGTGCTTCATGAATGTTGCTCCTGTGCAAAATAAAAAAAGAACCCCAAAGTAACTCTGCAATGAGTTGAATTAGATTAAACTCAACCATTGACATGCAGTAACAATAAATAATGGCAATTGAACTGAGTGGAGTGCAATTTGTATAGGTAATCAAATGATTTCGAGTGCAATTTGGAATAAATAAGCACGAGTAAATTTTTCAAAGATTACAAAAAATTGCACGAGCCCGTAGGGCGAGTGCAATTTGTAGTCTTTGAAAAATTTACGAGTGCTTATTTCTTACAAATTGCACGAGAAAAATCATTTGAATACTTCTTAATAATATACAAGTAACAATTTCTGTCACGCTTCAGTATTTTGCGTGACAAATGGAGGCAACAAGCTACATCAACTTTATTGGATGAAAATTTGACAGGTGAATTCAAGCGTAAAAATTAGTTCACTCTCTCCAAGTCATGTATGAAACTGAGCAGTTTCTTTTTACAGTTAAAAGGAGTCTTTACTCACAGTTGAATTGAAGAACTAGACCACAAAGCAGAGGAAAAACTCCCTGCAGTTTTGATGCGGCTTTCTTGCCAAATGTTTTTTGAGTGGTTCAGAAACTATACGCAAGAAACTATTGAACCTGGCGGTGGTACAAGTTACTTTGTCCAAAGTACCGAGAAACGAAGCTAAAATCTACCAAGAACAGAATTTCTTAGCTCTGAAAGACATCTTTTTAACCTCTCCTGGTTGCTGCCTGACTTTAGCTTCTTCACTGGACGTTGTACAGGTTAGATTTGCCTCCTGAAGCGTTTACCGGGTTTTGTTAGGAAACGACCTTTCTAATCTCTAAGCTCGCCATTTCAGTTCTTTCACAAAAGGAGAATGCTTGCACTTTTTGTCTTAAAAAATAAGATGTGGCCGGTTCTTAGGACGTCTTGTTGGGTCCTTCTTTGCGTTTTATTTCGTGGTGCTCAAGAATTTTAAAATTTACTTCTTCAACTGGTATTTTGTTATGTAGACGTGATCGACGCCGGCATATTTCCATTCACTCAAGCTGAAGTTTATGTTAAAGTTTGTTGACCTCGCGGCTTTTGTGTACATCTACTTCACTTTTACTAGTTTAGAAGTTGTTGTTGAGCTTTGCACTTTGCTTCGTTATGAGGTAATTGTATTGAAATGAAGGTAAAGAGTTTCAATCTTCCTTTAATTTTTTCCGCCATTTTGTTTGTCCAAGCTCAAAGTAGAAGCTGTCAATCATTTTCAAACTAATTACACTTTTTTGCACTCAATTACACGTTTTTGCACTGATTTGGGATTAATTGACATGTTCTTAACCAATCAGAATGCAGAAATTGTTGCTTGTATATTATTAGACCTGAAATCATACGCATGATTTTCAAAATCGAGCGAGCGCACAGCGCAAGTTCAATTTGAAATCACAAGTGTAAGTGCCCCTATAGCATGAGTTTCTATGCCTTGTTTTGATTTGGTTTAATCTTTTAAGTCACACTAGGTAGCTCGTCACGCGCTCTTTAGTTGTCTCACGTTTCTGTATAGAACGCATGTTGTGCTACACATCTATTGCGTAATTCAATCTAATTTAAGAAAAAAGGTCCTGTGATTAGTTTTCCCGAGCACTCATGCTCGGAAGGAAAGAAATTACATCTTATTGCCTGTTAGCCATATTGAAGGAAGGAAAGGTTCAACTGATGTCAACTCTCCCCAGATCTGGCAATAATGCAAGTCTGATTTACCTGGAATATTTCTTAAGCTATTTGCTTGTCCTTAATTTCGAAAATCAGTTGTTTTAGTTTCACGATACAATACAACAATAAAGAAGGCATTCCTAAAGAAGTTTGGTGCGATATCTGTTGTATTTATCCGTGGATTTTGTGTAGTCCAGCTAGCAGTCGACAAGCACCGCTATTGTTTGCGAGACTTTTATTAGAACAAGTGGAAGCGTGAACTTGAAGGTTACAGAAACTGTAAAAGGGAACATTCTGGAATAGCCTACACTACTATAAGAATATTCTAGAGGCAAGATCAATATTTTACTCTTCTGAACAGCTATAACAAGTATGATTTCAGACTAAAATTGCACGACCCAAAGTTCAATTGCCACTTTGTTAGATCCATCTTGAAATCGCACAATTTAATAGCCAAATCTGCACAAACAATGGCTTTTCTGTCTTCCATTTTCCTGCAATGAGATTGGTTACTTTAAGAAAGCCTTAAAATCTGATTGGTTGTTTTGTTTTACTGTCCCATTCTCATTGGCTGAGAAAAAGATGCAATTTGGAGCAAGAGATAGTGCAATTCATGAATAAATCGCATGTGCTGCTGAGAGCCAATCATATTGCGAGGATGATTTCAAAATGGATTTAATAAATAGATTAACATTTTACACTTCAATTGAGCTTCAGTACATAATTTGAAGTTTCCTTATCCAGTCCTTATCCTGATCAACTAATTTAGAAATCATACAAAATAGAAAATAATTAACAATTGGTTCATGCTTTAGCGTGCACTATTGAGTTATGGAGCACGCAGGAAGTTTGGAGAGCACGAAAGAAACGTAAGAGTTGCCCGAGGCGATAGCCAAGGGCAACTCTAGCTTCTTGAGTGCTCTCCAAACTTCCCGAGTGCTCCATAACTCGGTAGATCACAACTAAAAGCATGAACCAATTGTTTTATAACATAGCCGGTGAAATTGTACATAAAATCCTGAAAATCGACGCGAAAATAATACAACAATATCAGATGTGATTGTTCACGGCAAGCGAAATATTAAGCAAAATAGGAATTGGTTTTATTTCAATAATATTTTTCTGTTGAAAGCTTGAGGTTTACATTTAACAATTTTATAACGGTAAAACTTAAGCTTACCTTTAAAGGTTGAAACAGACCAGTTTGTCATTTGTTTGGTTTTACCAGAGTGTCTTTCGGACAGTGAAGCGAATCGTGACGGCGCTGATGCCGAGTTTCCTTTTCCGTTGTTTTTCTCTTTTTCTGCCTCATTTAAGAACTCTAGCTCACGAGAAAAGGCCAGAAAATTGTGTTTGTTTTGGGACTAGTGGGCCGAGTCTCTGTATCCATCATTGTAGCGAAATATAATATTTTTTGCTGCGCTGACAATGGCCGCTTGCGTGAAAAAAATTCTGGCAAAGCGATTTGCTGAAGCCATCAGCGAGCACTGTCGAGATTTGGAGCACGCTTACGTATACTGAATTTGATTGCGTGGCTCTGCTAGCTATGTTATAACTGCAGTTCTGTTATAATCACAGGCACAGTTTAGGGTATATATATTTGGCTGTACAGTCAGGTTAAGACTGGTCAGTAATTATCTTTTTTTGTTATATAGCTAATGAAAGTAAAGAATAATAACAGCCACAGCTTTTTTTTACTGTTATCTTATGTATAAGCTTTTACTTCTACTTTCATCTGTGTTTCAAGTAATGTTTAAAAATTGAGCAGCAGTGTTTTATCGGAGTATAAAAACCAAAGGCATAGCTGAGTGCCTCGTGTTTTTGGACCTGATAAAGCACATGCTGCGAGATTATTGAACGGCTTCAAAAACATTGGAACCACAAAAAGCGTGTCTTGGGAGTCCGAAGAAAGGTTCAAATTGTGAGAGAAAGATACTAACATACAAGAAAAACAAGCTATGCCTTATCAGTATTCTTTATACAAAGAATACTAATGAGGAGTGTTTTATCAGGATATAAAGCTCATGCACATGACTCTTTATCGGCGTTTGATAGGCTGTTAGGAGCATGAATTATTAATGAGTTTTTTAAAGAGTCAGGTGACTGCATTTGTTTCTTTCTTTTAACTTAACCTCACTACTAAAAAGGTGAAGTTTAATGTACATTGGTTTACACAAACAACTGTGCTGCTTAGAGGGCAGTGAAAGCTGAACACCTTTCATCTTTTCTCCAAGTTCAGAGTACCACAAAAACCAAATCACATATTACCCAAAATTGGCCAAGAAGAGTAATAGATGACAAGGACTGAAGCAAAATACATGTACAGTTGAAACAAGAGATATACTTATACATGTGTGCTAACCTGATGCAATTAACAACTGTGTAACAATTTCTTTGACACACAAGCAAGGCTCCAGATCTGCAGCAATGCCAAGCAACAAACCTATGGCTGTTCCACACAGAAATGTACATTCCTTAGGAAGGATCTGTTATTAACAAAAATTTGCACAAAAATTATTACAGTGGAATACCCCCGTACAGTCACCTAATTAATATGGGCACCCATTAATATGGGCAAATTTTCATGGCCTGATGATGACCATGTTAACAGGGTTGCACTGTTTTTCAAACTAGGTAAATTTTAAGAAAGGAATATTAACATTAACATTAACATTACGATTCAATTATTGCCCTAATTCCAATAAGTGTTTCTTAGCTATTCAGTGATCCCTTTAAACATAGTTTAGTCTGACAAAGTCATAGCATGTAACTTAGCCATTACTGGTTGTTATAATAACTAGCCTTGCAAAATAATATCCTCCACAGGTTATTTATGATCCTCTCCAGGACTGTGTTTCCTAACAAAATACAAGCAAAGCTTACCCAAAACTCTATTAACTATGCCCAATTTGACTAAAATTAGTAAACACTATTTTACAAAACTACATGTAATGTATTCAAACTTCATCAAAGTTGACTCTTTTCTCTTGAATTTAAAAAGATTGTTTCTTATTTTAAAAGAAACACACCTATAAGCATGCCTAGTATATCAAATGAGTTTTAGTTACCTTCGGTTGCAGTGGTGTCACTAATAAGTACACCAACTTTCCTTGGGAAGTACTGGAAGGTCTTCAAAACTGCCTGTAATCAGATAGCTTGAATTCAAAACCAAGTTTCTTTGCCTTTAAACCTGACTGTAAGTGAACACGTCAACAACTTGATTGTTACTGGCTTACCTTTACAATAGTCTGAAAAACATCTGAGTTACATAACAATCCAGCTTCTTCAGAGTGCTGCTGAATATACTGTGGAAATCATAATACTCAGTTCATTTTTAAACAATTATGGATGAGGTTTTTGTGATATCCAGAATAATCAAGGTCGAGGTAAGGGTTATCAGCCGAAGCCGAAGGCCGAGGCTGATAACCCTTACCGAGACCTTGATTATTCTGCATATCACAAAAACTGAATCTAATAATTGTTTTATTATACATTGAAGGAAAAAAATTGATCAGAAGTCATGTTTTTGCTTCTTCACTGACAGCAACCAACACAAAGCGCGCAAACTTGACATGATTACCCTTAGAAATCATCCACCGCGGTCATACGTACATGACATGATTAACCATGACCTTGAGTTAGAGAGTTTAATGTATAGTAAACATTAAAATCGCACTACTTAACGGCTAAAATTATGCATCCTAAAAGGAACAAAACAACTACTGACACTATAGTAATTAAATTTTCATTTATAGATGGGTGTTACCCTTATTATCAACTCTTGTGAATTTTTCCTCAAAAAGGCAATTTTGCGTCATATTAACATACATATTGCAACAGGATCTGTTCTCAATTAATTGCAGTCAACTTTGACCATAAAATCCTTATAACAATGGAAACAATCCATCCCATCCCTCTTTATTAGCTGATTGTCAAATTAAAAAAAATTGCATCCTTCATACCTGCTGACAATAAGAGTGCAAACAATGAGAAATGGATGAAATGAAATCATCAAACAGCTCCTCCACACACTCCTTTCCAAGTTCAGAAACATCAGTTAGCTGACAAACTATGTCAATTACAGGAAAAAAATGTACAGTTTATAGTTACATGAGTTATCTTCATTTGCATTATTTATTTGCAGTCTGTGTCTAATGCTGTTACATAGTCACTGATTGAATATTAATGCAGTTATCAGTCAAAATTCCTGAACATATTCCAAGGACTTAACTTATACATTAATTGAACTATATTCAACAAGCAATGACCACATAGTTTAAATGAACCTAGCTGTAGATCAGCATATCATGATGAATAACAGAAAACTACCAAGACTGTGCAAATATACAACTAACAGTTTCCTAGCCTTAAGAAAATTCAGGCACTGGAAATGTGTAAAAGCTTTATTGATCATCTTTCCTGATCTTCCATCTACATTGTACTCCACTGATAATAAAGCTGTGTAGGAACACAGTGGATTGTTGGTAACAGCACTTATTTATTAAATAAAAAACACTGCTGTGTGACTAAACCTGTTTTAGGGAACTGGAGTGTTTGATTATAGTAAGCAAAATAGAGTGTGAAATTTTAATATCATTGTGAATATTATTTTGAATTTTATATATATGACCACTGATCAATATTTCGTACCTATTTCAACAGCATTCACAAGTTGGTTTGTGGGAGAGGACAGAAGCTCACTGATATTCCTTTTGATTTCACTTTTTGCATGATAGGGTCTGATTACACAAAGACAGCTGAAAACCTGCAAAGACAAAAATCATTTTTCATCACTGACAGCTACATGTTAAATATATTTAAATATTTAAATATATTTAAATATGTGCCCAGACTAGTTTAAAATCATGTTTCTTTCAATGCGGGGGCAAAGAAAATCTACACTTTGATGATCAGGGTAAACGAGTTGTTTTCTTTATCTTGGTCAGGGAACTTTCTAAAAATAGAAAACACTTGCAGAAATTTGGGAGAACTCAAAAAGCCTGTGGAAACATTTGCCTGTCAGCTAGTGTTCAAACAACATTCCTTGTTCTGTTAACAAGGGTACATGGATAGAACGACCAGTAGATTTATATTAAAACTAAGATAGAATTGTGGTGTAGCATAGTCTGAGGTTTCTGAAAGAGACCAAATGATGATAGCGCAATGCTTTTTACATGTATTTAATAAAGCTCATAAAAGCCTGCCATTACTGGCCATATTACAACAACAACTTCATCCAAGAAACATCTCATTCTACTGCGCAAGTCAGTTACATCTCTCCCTTGCACAAACAAAACAAAGAAATTAAGAGACTGTAACGAAGGCAATAAACGGAGAGACAATAGGCCCTTTGCAGCTAAGCCATCACAAGACCTACTTTTCACAAAATTATTATTATTATGGGCTGCAACTTAAGGAATGCCAAAAATGGAAAAAAAGCATGTAGAAAACATCAATTTTTAACACACTATCTTTTTATTCAGTATCAACATCAGTATCAGTATCAATATCAGTATCAACATCAGCATCAGCATAACTAGATTAGTATCAGTATCAATATCAGCATTAGTAGATCAGCATTAGTAGATCAGCATCAGTAGATCAGTATCAGTATCAATATCAGTATCCGCATCAATATCAGTATTAGCATCAATATCAGTATTAGCATCAATATCAGTATCAGCATCAGTAGATCAGTATCAGTATCACCATCAGTATATCAGTATCAGCATCAGTAGATCAGTATCAGCATCATTAGATCAATAACAGTATTAGCATCAGTAGATCAGTATCAGCATCATTAGATCAATAACAGTATTAGCATCAGTAGATCAGTATCAGCATCATTAGATCAATATCAGTATCAGCATCAGTAGATCAGTATCAGCATCATTAGATCAATAACAGTATTAGCATCAGTATCAGTATCAATATCAGTATCAATATCAGCATCAGTATCACTAGATCAGTATCAATATCAACATCAGTATTAATATCAGTATCAGCATCAGTATTAATATCAGTATCAATATCAGCATCAGTATCAGCATCAGCATCACTAGATCAATATCAACATCAGTAATAATATCAGTATTAATATCAGTATCAACATCAGCATCAGTATCAATATCAATATCAATATCAACATCAGTATTAATATCAGTATCAGCATCAGTATCAGTATCAATATCAGCATCAGCATCATTCAATAGATCAGTATCAATATCAACATCAGTATTAATATCAGTATCAATATCAGCATCAGCATCAGCATCAGTATCAGTATCAGTATCAGCATCAGCATCAGTACATCAGAATCAGTATTAGTATTGCTGATGTTGTTGTTGTTGTAAAGGTAAGGTATAAAGTTATTTTATACTGCACCTTTCATGAGACTTCATGAGTCTTTCAATATTGGTGGTTTGCTGGTTTAAAATTCTATAAACCAAATGAATTCCAAGCATTCCAAAGTTCATTGGGTATTTTAGTTGGAAAATATCAGTTATTTCAAAAAGTGATAGTAATTAACACTTAATGACTGGTCCTGAGGGGAACAGTGAATTTTGTTTCCCAAGAATCTCAATTGTTTTCCGAGACAAAGTCAACAGAAACATTGAGATTCGAGGGAAACAAAATTCACTGTTCCCCTCAAGACCAGTCATTAAGTGATTTGTTATATAGCAAAAAAACAAAAGCAAATTTTGAAAAATGCACTGAGAATCCAGCAACAACATCAGGCCATCTTCAACTGCATGCTCCAATCGCATGCAACAGTGGTCAACATTTCGCGGCTAACAGTGAACTGTTTCCTGTTTTATGTCATAGTTTTCACAATGTTGCCCACACATGGCAGTTGGCAGTAACAATTTCATTGTTACATGTCATGCGGCCATGAACTAGCCGATGCATGGGCATGCTGTAGTGGGAAAAAAACGCCAGCCACATAACAACACAAAGTGCTGATATAGTTT
This sequence comes from Platygyra sinensis, assembly GCA_019787425.1. Taxonomy (NCBI): domain Eukaryota; kingdom Metazoa; phylum Cnidaria; class Anthozoa; order Scleractinia; family Merulinidae; genus Platygyra; species Platygyra sinensis. The sequence continues at coordinate 64,305 of JAHPZR010031386.1, forward strand.
AGAACTGACCTACAGCAGTTAAAATAAAAAAATATATATTACACAAAAATATGGTGAACAATTTAAACCTTCATTTCAACTCACAGGACACATATCGCGACAAAATATCATAATTCAGGGAATCAATTTAACTGTAAAACTGAATAATATCCAGTCTTCCTGAAAAAAATATTATTAATGCAAAATTATTAAATTTACCTTTTTAACTTTTTGACAAAGTTTAAGGTTTCCCAAGGAGCAGAAAAAAATTGTACACCAAACTCTGGTGAGAGAAGTATGAATTCTTCAACAGTATTGTCAGATGTAAAGTCATCTTTCTTTATAAGGATTGAAATCCATTTCCAAACTATGTCAAGGATTGACAATCTCTGCTTGACAGAGCCTTCCCTAACAAAAGAACAAAACATATATGTTGGAGAAAGTACAAACTAAGACAGCTTCAAATACTGCACTATATTTTCTGAAATTGAAAATAACTATAGGCTTATTCCCAAATTATTTAATTAGCATCCATCAAATAATCAATTTATTATTTTTAATAATAGTTTCACAATTACACCATTATCCAAGCAGTCAGTACAAAATGTTTGGTGTTTTCTTGTTGCTGTTTTCCAATTAGTTAACTACACAATCATTAAAAAATGTATAACAATTAGTGTGTGTTAACCCTTGAACATTGAAAAATTGTAAATCAAGATGAAGGAAAATCGTAAAATCCCATGTTAAAGCCCTGGCCTAAATAACTTCATAAGGGGTTTTGGGTGGGTGTATAAATGGGGTCTTATAAACAGAGGGGGTCATATCAAGGCAGAGGGGGCCATATAAGCAGAATAAAAAATGTTTCAGAACAACATGCTGACCTACATGTACCATTACATTTAGAGCTATTACCCTTACAGGCTGTACCTATAACTTTTGATTCAAAATTTTGATGTTTGTAAAGAAACACAAAAGGAACACACTTATATATTAGATCTTACTAGGCTTATATCCAGGGGGCTTACATCAGGAAAAATATTTATTTTTTGACAAACAGAAGGGTTTATATACGATAGGGGGGGGGGGGTGGAGGACTTTAATATGAGATTTTTCAGTAGTTTGGCTTTACAGCGCTGATTATATAGCCTGCAAAAACAGCCGTCCTTCTTCGCTCTCGGCCCGAGTGGCGTTTCGCATGAAGGACGTCTGCAATTCACCGCCGATAATTCCATACTGATGACGAAAATCTGTCCTGCATCTGGTCATGAGCGCTGATTGGTTCGATAGGTAATTATGCATAATCAAGTCCGTAAATATGCGCTGCGAGACAGTGAATCACCAAAACAAATCTGGCGTCTTGTAATTGTAGCGGTGGTTTGTGTAAATTGGGGTTGACAAGCCTACACGACTTCGACAGTTTGTGACATCTGTACATTTGCCGTTCTCTGTTCCGTTACTCGACCCTTTTGTCACTTCACTCATGTTTATGAAGGGAACTTCATGCTGTGTTAGAAGGAGGAATTTTAAGAAGAGTTGAGCCGTTAGACAGCGCTATGGCAAATTTTTAGAGGTCACAAGTCTACATGATTTCCACTGTTATCTGCTATTACTTTGTGGATTTTGACACCTCCATAAACAGTAATTAGAACTGTTTGAGAGTACAAAACTAATATCATATTTGCCCTCGTACCTTTTTCTTCAGAGACACTGTAGCTTTTATACTTCGAGAAAGCTACATGTATACACCAGCTTGTCTAGTGAAATTCAGGTCGAGGCTAACCCTGTACAAATGCGGTGTGACTGCTTTTATTCAGGGGTCGTGGTAAATTGGAAACTGAAACTAGACTATTCGGCTACCATAGGATATGAAGAATTCTGCGGATCTCAGAGGTGGTTATCCACCTTGGCCTTCAGCCTATGTGGATAACACCCTCCTTGATCTGTACAATTCTTCATATCCACCACTTTCACCGACACTGAGGTGAGGTGTCTTAGTATATACCACACAAGCTGAATAACTAGTGGCCCAAAGAGTAACTTTATTTGTGACAATATACAGACAAAAGCCATTTTGTTTTTCTTTGGCTGCTCGGAGGTGACTAGTACTTGGCTAATCACCTCTGAGCTAGCCAATCAGCGTACCCGAAATGTACTATTTAACAAATGGTAAACGCCATAGCGTGTACTATTGAGTTATGGTGCACGCGGGAGGTTGCTAAGCACGAAAGAAGTGTAAGAGTCGCACGAGGCGATAGCCGAGTGCGACTCTAGCTTCTTGAGTGCTTAGCAAACCTCCCAAGTGCACCACAACTCAATAGTACACTCTATGGCGTTTACCATTTGTTTTATAACATAACATTAAGACAGAAGTCAACAGAAGTCTTTTAGAGTCCATACCACTCTGCTCGCGTCAATGTGTCACGCAATGCCTTTTCCAGCTCGCGCTCTGAAAATAACATTTTCTTTGACATTGATATTGTGGTAAAAAACAAATAGAAATGTGGTTTATCGTGGTCTGTACTCTTACCGACAACGAGTACGTGTCATTACTCGTTTCCCAAACATTTTTCTCGTATTGTTTCTGCATATTAAGCGAGTTTGTAAAAGTTTTTAATTGGAAAGTCTGACGCGTACAAGCAGCGCATTTGCATAATGCAGCGCATGCACTTTCAAGTCCAAGTCGGTGTTTTCAGTTGTCAAGACAATTTCGTTATCTTTGATATTGTGGTAAAAAACAAATCGAATGTGGTTTAGCGTCGTCTGTACTCTTATCGACAACGATAAGTGTCATCACGGCGGTCAAAATGTTGTCCGCAACAAAATGAGCTACATCACAAAGCGCGCGCTCCGCTTTAGTTATTGATTACGTCAGCAACATACACCCATGGGCAAATAGTAGATGCTGAATTAGCCAATCAGAGCGCGCGCTTTGCTTTAGTTATGTTATAATCACTTGTGTGGTATTTACTAATTGCTAATTATTTTGTGTCCATAACTGCGATGATCAGTCATATCATTCTCTGCAGTTCAAATATATGAAATTTCATATATTCAATGGAATTCTTCACCTTCTATGGGTATATTACTTACAATGCACCCAAAAAGTGATCAGCTCCCAGATGGCTTGATAGCTCAGTTGGTAGACCACTGCATCAGTATTGCAGAGGTCATGGGTTTGAATCTCATTCAGGCTGAATTATTTTTTAGCTTTCATTTCACAACTGCTTAAGCTGTGTGCATAACTGCGATGATCTGTCAAATCTTCATATCATTCTCTGCATTTCAATTATATGAAATTTCATATATTCACTGGCATTCTTCCCTTTCTAGGGTATTTTACGAACTCACAAAGTGGCCAGGGGCCTGTTTCTCGAAGCTCCCGGTAATTACCGGGCCCGTTAAGCTGTTTTGTTTTCCATTCCAGATGAGGGTTTCAAAAGTTTTGAAAACTGTACAGTAAATTTATCAGCTAACGAAACAAAATGGACTTCATTAGAGGTCAGAACACACCCTAATTTTCTTGAGACTTTGATTTCAAAATATGATTTCGGGCCCGTTATGTTACCCAGTGTTTCGAGAAACGGGCCCCAGCTCCCAGTTGGCTTGATAGCTCAGTTGGTAGAGCACTGCACTAGTATCGCAGAAGTCATGGATACGAGTCCTGTTCAGGCCCGAATTTTTTTTTCAGGCTTAATTTAACAACTTCTTAAGTTGTATGTATAACTGCGATGATCAGTCATATCTTCAGTTTCGACAGCAATTATATTATGTCAGGTTAATTCAGCGAAAAGCACATGTAACTTTTTAACACGATAAACAAGCTCACTCACTGCAAATATTCTTCAGTCTTCACACAAATATCAAGCCATGACTTTCGTCCAGATTTTCTGCAAGTGCTTATAAGGTTTCGTATCACCTGAAGACATGAACTTTCATCCACCATTGAAGATTCTTCCTTCTTTCACTTTAACGTCCTGGTTGGTCCACCATTTTGTTTTTTCTAGTGCCCAGTCTGTGAAGGCACTAATGAACCCAACCGGGAAGAAACTGAGAACAAATGTATGTCGAGGACATTGGTGGTGTAAAAATCATAGTGTGTACCGGGGGTGCGTACTGCATGCTAGGCGGATGAATAATTTTGACACAGGGAACCTTCACATCCGTTTAGAATATGAATAAAGATCATGGATAGTAGAAGACTCTTTACTATCCATGAAAAGACCAAACTACCTTTTTGTGATAAGCCATTCTTGCATGCTCATGAGCTAATTTTTATCATCAATAAGCAGAACAGACATATTAATTTTTAATTTATGCAATGGGCCAAGAAGCGACAGCGGACAATTAGACAGTTTGTTATTGTAAAAACCGTTTTCGTTGTTCCTGCCATGCAACATGGCTGCCGCGCAAAACCTCTATCGACAATATGTTATGACGAAATTCATGATCAATAACAGGACAGATACTTTTTTTTATGACCAAAAAGGCTGAGGGAGCACCCCACCCTCTAGACAGACTGGCCGAAATCAATCATAAACACAGAAATAAGTGCCTTTTTTATCTCAAAAAAGTCGTAAAAACAGCAGAATAACAGCAATTTTTAGAAAGGAAACGACATTTTTCATTTCGTAAAGGAAGTTTCTATATTCCTGTCATCTTCAGTTGCAAATGTTTGACAGTTGCACATTTAAATTTGCACTGAATAGATGATTATATTTTTTTATTTTGATTTCTTCCAGTGTACCAGATACATTGCCAGAAGCTAAAACTAGAGGTGTTTTGTCATGAACACCAAAGCGAGACCAAACTCCTTGATTTTGTACAAGAGCAAGATGACAACATTTTGATAGGGCTTCTCCCTGACCCAGATTTTTTTGCTCAATCTTAAATTTTGTAAATTAGAGCAATTTAGTGTGCCTACATATACAGTATGTAGGTATGGGAGAGGTGTACCATTTTCTATGGAGATGTTTTTTTAAAAAAAAAGGGTTAACTTTTCTGTCAAAAATGATATTAGATGATATATTTAGAATGGTCAGAGTTTAAACCTCAGGGTGGAGCCTCCCCATGTAAGCTTTGCTGGGTACACCTCTGGGTTTCACCCATAAAATAATAAATAGCTATTCATTATATTGACTAACTAATTATTATAAGAGCATGTGCATCCGCTTTGATTACTGTTTAATTACTGATATACTGCAGAGTCAATAGGGCTGACATAGGCCGTAACCAGTAACACATGTTATGGCCGAGTATGCTTGATCAGCCCTTGATGTTACGAGTGAAACTGTCTTTTGGTTGATACAAAAAGTAACAAGTTCATTACAGGTGTGAAAAACAAGGCTACATGTGACTCAAAACGTAATGACAGCCCTGCTCAGTAAATTGTCCTTGAAATATTATTTATTATCCAACTGCACTTCACAGAGTACAAATAACGCTTAAGACGAGTACAAATATCACACGGTATTTGTACTCCAGAGGACCGTTTAGACAGGTTTCCCGCTGTTGACCAATCAGTTAGCTGGATTTCACGCACCAATTTCGTTCCGCTTCGCATACTTCTATCACGCATTCCCTTCTAAATAAATATCCACAAAATTCGTGCGCACGAACATACCAACTGAAGTGTTGGATAATAAATCTCTTATTAGGTGTTTTGTTGTGTAGTATCGCTGAGAATTTTTACTCGTTGTTTGTATTTTGACTCGCCCTATGGGCTCGCCAAAATAAGGCACAACTCGTAAACATACTCAGCGATACTACACAACAAAACATCTAACAAGATATATTTATTGGCGTAGGTGTTGCACTAATACTAGAAAGAGTATTATTATTCATTCAAAATATTTCCCCATTTCTGATTGGTTAAAACCACACGCATAATTTACCATAACCAGCTGCTGTTCACCAAATTTGGAAAGAATCTTCACCATATTGAATCAATGATGTCAAAAGTGCAGCCGCTTCAGATTATTGAACCTATGAGGTCAAAATGACGTCAAAAGTGCAGCCTGCTTCAGATTATTGAACCTATGACGTCAAAATGACGTCAAAAGTGCAGCCCGCTGCAGATTATTGAACCGTTGACCGAGAAAACCTGGGGACGAGATTGTGTTATTTTTGGTGAGCAGAAAAACAAAGAGTGAAATGGCGAAACTCCTTTAAGAACAGGGAAATATTTTGAATGAATAATAAAGCAATTATTGAATTCAGCTTTCGTAGGATATGAAGAATTCTGCAGATCTCGGAGGGTGTTTTCCACCTCGGCCTTCAGCCTCTGTGGATAACACCCTCCTTGATATGCAGAATTCTTCATATCCTACTCAGCCTCATTCAATAATTGCTAATTATTTGCACGTAAGAGGGGCTGTCCATTTCATGAGTTTGAGTTTAACCATCAACTTATTATTTCAACACTCAATAGCAGTGTAGTTGGCCCGCTTAGTACAGTCTTTGCTGAAGCTTGCCAAGCCTGATCAACACATCATTAAACCTAAGCTTAGCTTTCATACTAATGTATGAAACTTCCTCCCAACATTTTAAGCAAACCCACCAAAATAACCAGAACTAACATAATGACTCAAACTAAAATTAGAAGCTCAAACTCAAAATTTTTACTAAAACTCATAAATATTCAATTCACTCAAAAAAACCAGTTCACCACAACAATAATATTAATTTATTGGTGGTTTTAGGAATACAAGAAAGGCAACTTCTTAACAGGTACAATTGTGTAGGACTGAGTTGCAAATTTGTGTAGTGCATAGTTAGCTTTTAGGAAAGTCTTTTTTAGCATCTAAGCAGTTGAAGTCTCCTCCAGATGATAATACTCTAGACTCTTTTTGTGAAAGCTAGTTGTCAGTGTCATCCAATAATGCTTGTTTAATCCCGCTCAGCTATGGCAACCAAATGTACATCAATTTCAGCCTCAGTAAGAACCCTACACATGAAAAAGACATTCGAGTGTCAAGTTTAAGCAGAAGAAATGAATAATACAAATGACCATTAACACTGGTGAATAAGCCGCACCTTTTTACTCAAGAGTTTTGTATCAAATTGGGGATGTGAGAACATCTCAAGACCATAATGTAAATTTGCATAAATTAATGCTTTTCAGCAAAAATTTTGCAATCTGTATAGACCTGTGTAGCAAAATGATAAGAACTTCACAAAACTATACCACAGTACTGTACTGGTCAGCAAATGATCCCAGGACCACAAATGATCCCGGACCGGAAATGGTCCCCAATGGGCACCGCAAATGATCCTGACTAAAAAATAAGTAAGAGATCTTGAGTATTCACGTAGTAAACTTCTGACTGTGGAAGGATTCGAAATCTACTCATTCCCAGAATTCAACTCTTGATCAAATGCCTGGTTACTAAGCTACAAACGAACAAACTGAAGCGCTCACGTTGTTGTATGTAAATTCTATTGAGAAACGGACAGAAATGAAAACTAATGGATTAAGAATATCAGAGAAAGGTCAAATTTATGTCTAAGTCGGATTTTCATACCATTACAGAGCTAAAATTATAGGTAAGAGTACTCTCTGTTTTAAATGTTAGTTGATGTGCGGGTTGGTACGTTCAAGAAACTTTCAAAAGAAACAATGCCTGTACATAACAGACATCTTTCTTTAGACTCTCCTTTTGATTTATTTTAATTTCTTTCCAAAAATTTTTTTCCAAAATTCAAGTTCCCAAACTTGGGATGCAGCTTATCTGCAACTGCTGCTTATACACCAGTGTTTACGGGAATTATTATTCAAGAAATAAAAAAAAAGTAGCGTGTTTCTATTGAGTTATAGAAACACAAGTGGAGGTTTGGAAGAACAGGAAATGCTGTGGGAAGACGAGCCACAGGCAAATCAAGTTCTCCCAAACTTTCACGAGTGTTGCTATAACTCGATAAAAACACGGAGAACATGTTTTCTATTTCCTTTAGAAAACATCATGATAAAAAAGGGAAACAACTTGTCGATTGTGATTATCAAAATGTAAATTCCCTTTGCTCATACCATCATTACATCAACAGCTTGTGCTACAGTGTAATTCTGTGTGTCTATCAAGTTTTAGTATGTAACTCTACTATTGTTCACTCTCAATTTCTATGCATGAGAGCTGACTTGGGCTGTGCCCTATTCAACTATCATGCAATAGAAATCTGGAGCTTATAATCTAATTGTCTAATAGAAACACAATTGTTAACCAATCAGCATGCATATTCTTTTAGGACTGTATGCTAACATTAAATACAAGTATATTGAAAAGTGAAAAAATCCATTGAAACCTTCACCAGTGCTCCAAAGTTACAGGGCTTTACTAAAAGGTTTCACTTAAGGAACTCCTAGTAAAATAAATTATTTGACTTACTTGAAACGTGGATTGTCAGTTGTGACAATACCAACTTCTATCTCAGATGGTTTGAAGTCAGCAGACAACACTGATGACAAACAACTGATGGCAGTCTGTAGAAATAACAACATGTGATTGACATCACCTGACAGTCCAAATACTCTCTGAATTACAAGGGTAACTACATGTAGCAATGCCAAAGCGTCTTTTTCAAACTCATCAATAATGCACTGAGTTAAAACAAAGTCCAGTCTAAAGAGCATACATTTTTGACAATTTTACTTCTCTGTTTACTCCTTAGTTTTTGCTTTGACTGCAAAAATATATCAAATACTTGAGACAGTGTTTCATCAGCTATCCAAACACCTCAAATTTAATCAAAAATACTCTGCTGCATGTCATATTTTCAACTCTCTTCTCAGTGTTTGGATATCCCTATGAAACACAGTCTCTTGTGTTTGATATATTACATAACAGCTATCCAATAATGATGAAAAATACCTACATGTAATTTGAACACAACTTAGCATGGTTCTCATAACTGCAAACAGGGTTCTAGACAAGTTCCCAAGGCAAGGTGACAACAAGGAATTCCAAGGGATTCACTGCTCCCACCAAATCATTCTTTTCTATTAATTTGTTGCATCATGGACGTTGTAGGGTTGAGGCTGAGTTCCCTCACTTTACACAACTACTTTGATCTTTCAAGCCTAATGAAATGTAACTTTAAAAAATGACTCAGCAAAAGGTTTTCTTTTGATATCTCTATATATTTTTACCAAGTTAATAAGAGGAATTTCTCACAACTTTCATATACACTTTCAACTTTGGTACATTCACAAGGTACACAGACATACAACATGCATATTTTCTAACGTTAACTCACCTCAATAGTTTCACTTTGTGTCCAAGCATGTTTTTTCTTTATTTTCTTTTCTAGAAAACTGTTGGCTTCTGTTTGCTTTACACCCACACTGCAGCCTTTGAAACCACAGTAATAACCAGCAGGGTCTGTTTTGTATAGCTGTGGACCTTTTTCTTCATCTATACCAACCAGAATCATACCTGAAATAATGTTAAACCAAACAAAACAGTGAACACAAGACAAAAACACCACATCACTATTATTAGTCATTTTCATGCTGTGCAGTGCAAGTGGTGTCAAAGACACAGCACGAAATTGCATCAGACCTTGAAAAAAAACTAATAGTCAAAACGTAGATTTATTCTTCATTTATCACCAATCAAACAGCCTAACTAGATAGTTAAAGTGCACCTAACCCCCAAATTTTTTTCTGCTAAAACAATAAAGCTTGTTTTGTGGAGTAATTAGCCGCAAAAATTTTTCGATTTGGTTAAATCCTCGAATTTCTGTGCCCCCTTGAAACCGAGTTTCGTATGGTTCACAACCGAGCATAAGGAGTCTGGGGAGAGTAAAGCCGTGATGTCACTTTGAGAACGAAAGCTTCAGCTGTCCCAGTCGGGCCTTTTACTCTGTGCATGAGCATAGAAGTCTTTTTGCCGAACAAGTTTTTCGCTGGGGGCTCCACAGTCGACAGATTTCTGTTTTTATCAACAATATCTTCTACTTCATCGGATTCTGAAATGAGCTTTGACTCAGAAGACTCTGAAATTTATTATATCGCTGAAGAGAATGACGACTCGCACTTGTCAACAAAGCCGCAACGTGAATAGTTAAATGATGACGGCCGAGCTGATTTATATGCTGTGCAACTCTCTGGCCACGAAGAATGGATAGACAAATGAGGTGGATGCTGAAAAAGAACTCGAACGAGCTCTGATGGACAGACCCGAAGGCAATGATATGAAGAAGTCAAAGAGACTGTAGCGTGCGGTGCGTATGTTTACTAAATTCGCGCATTCTTCGATCTCGCATTAACATACTTTCGTATAAATAAAAGTCAAGTCCGTTAACTTTCTCAAATTATTTTAACTTCATTCGTTCAACATAGACCAAAATGATTATCCCATGACACAATGTTTGTGTTCTTTTCCTGCGAGTGTGGAAATTGTAGCGTCGCTTCCCGTCAAAACATCAGCGAATGTTATTGTTGTTATTATTATATTAAAGTGAGTTAGAAGGTTGTCAAGACTCAAAGAAGAGTGATCTTGTTCTTGAAGATATTGGTGCTGATGTTACCTTAAAGTGTGTTACTGAATATCCAGGAATCAAACCTGTATGGCTTCAGAAATGGAGTTTTAAGATTAGTAGTGGACAAATACAAAACTATCTGTCGGCTGTGCCGACTGACTGCTGTTGTTTCTCAGATCAGATGCAACAACGGCTGCATGAATCGATGGACGGTTATTCCAAATTCGTCTCGCTTAAGTCAGTG
>JAHPZR010031386.1:80000-85374 GCA_019787425.1 Platygyra sinensis
TTATGGGATTAACAGCACAAGACCCATATATTCAGAAAGAGCACACCGAGCTTTACAAAATCCTTAAGTTTTGTGTTAATTGGGTCAATATTGAACAAGATACAGCCACTCAAAAACTTCAAAATTTGCAACGAAATGCATGGATTTCCGGACAAGTGTCTGGCAATCCAGACATTTGTTGGTAAATTTTGAAGTTTTTGAATGGCTGTATCTTGTTCAATGTTGGCCCAATTAACACGAAACTTGAGGATTTTGTAAAGCTCGGTGTGCTCTTTCTGAATATATGGGTCTTGTGTTGTTAATCCCATAATAGACGGACTCATACCCAGGCCCTCACTGTATGAAATCTGGCAAAAAACTAAAGGTTTTACCAAATGCGCAATTTTCCTTAAAGTGCACCTAAACCCAAAATATTTTTTTCGCTTAAATAAATCATTGCACCTGTTCGAAATGCACTTCACCTTTTTGAACTCAATCTTGACTTTCTTATAGGCTATAAAAGGTACGAAATCTAGCCATCATCTGTTCCACGACCGAGCCAGTAAGGGGCATGGATCTAGTCCTGGTTTTACGTCACAAACCGATTTGCATCGCAGTAAGCCTTTGTAAACATACATGCAAAGAAGTTTGTGACGTAAAACCAGGACTAGATCCATGCCCCTTACTGGCTCGGTCGTGGAACAGATGATGGCTAGATTTTGTAACTTTTATAGCCTATAAAAAAGTCAAGATTAAGTTCAAAAAGGTGAAGTGCATTTCGAACAGGTGCAATGATTTAAGTGAAAAAATTTTTTGGGGGGTTTAGGTGCACTTTAAAGTAGAGTGCAACTAGCAAAAGCAGGACACCATCCTGTGCAGAAGCTTGTATGACTATAGTATTATGCAAGTACAATCAGAAGAGAATGCCTTACCTATAAGTCCAGTCATGACACATCCTATCCTCTCTGACAATTCAAAGAGATGTGTCACAGTGTTGGAATCCAACAGCTTGTCCTGTAAATATCATCAAACAACAAAAGCTGGTAAGACAGTGAGTCACTTGTAAGGTAAACTAAAACAAATAGATCATCAACATCTATATTTAACCAGTGCTACGAGTAACTTTTTCTGTAAAGGTTCTTGGTTGAAAAGGTGTGGAAATATTGATCTCTCCTCTACCTTTGAAAATTCAGTTGACAATCCAGGCACCAACTCTGAAAATCATCGTTTCACTTAACATTCAGCTTAGCTTATTTGTCAAGTTTGACACGTGCACTGTTTATGTTCAATGTTCTGTGTCATACTACATTTGAATTTATATATTACAAGGATACTTAATGCTGAACTAGTGCATTTAATTTAAAGTCACGTAAGCCAGAGAATTGCCAGTTGTACTGAAACTAGTCGTCTGTAATGTTTGCTAACCAGTTATTACTAACCAGTTATCTACTATGGCTTTTACCTGCATTTTGAAACAATGAAGTCAAAAAGAAAGTTTTCAGTCGGTTTCCTGTTAACGTTAAAGGAGCAGTGTCACAAGGATTGTGCTCTTTTAGGTCAATTCTGTGCTAAAATCATTACTCCGAGGCTTTAATCATAAACAAAATGCTTCTGTAATAATAATAATAATAATAATATAATAATAATAATAATATAATAATAATAGTCTTTATTTCCCCACAAGATAAAAAATACATATCTTACGTTACAATATTCGAGTAAAAAAGTATATAATATCTACAACGAAGATATGAAATGAATTTTATCAGAGAGGGCTAACCGTAATAACATTCGTGAGGATTTTTGGATCACGTAGCATCAAAACTTGAAATAATTGGCCATTTGTTTCAATTTCAATCCATTTCCATCCATGCCATCCTTAACAACAGGTGACAGGACACAGTTTCAGTACATTCAAATAGTCTTTAACAATAAAACTAGATCAATAGTTTTGAAATTCAATTGAGGCAAAGACACCTTCTGCCTTTTTATAAAGTTGCCAAATAGCATGACAATGCCCCTTTAATTTCCTGTTTGTTTTGAGCCTTTACAAGGCCGCATGCCAACATACGAGTAAAGGGGGTAAGTTTCTAAAGAAACTGTGGTGCTGCGTCGGTGGGAGTAACAAGATAATCTGGTTTTATCAACTGAGTTGATAATGTGAATTGGCCACCATGAAGAGATTCGGAAGTTGACGTTTCAAGCATTAGTCCTTTGTTGGAGCAAATCGAGGAACTGTGAGTTGTGTGTGGTTTATATACAGAATATGGAGCTACGTTATTGGTTGGTGCCTGGAAACCTGAAAAACAACAGGATAAATTAGTTGAATGAAAAGCGTTTGATGATACCGTGAGAATTAAGAGTGCCTATTTGAAAAAGAAATTTTTGTTCTAGAAACGGCTTGAATTTTGTTCCTATATCCAAAAAATTGATGAATTCTCGGTTAAGCAAGACGTTGAAAAACTTCTTCACCACATTCAACTTAAGCCTTTTTCCATGATAAAGAGGATAATTCTAACACCTCGGACAAAGATATTTTTGAGATGCTTCAGACTCGAAAATCAAAGTGGACTCCCCCAGAGGGCCAGTTCGCCTCTTTAGATTTTTTTCATCAGTAAATGCCATCATGACATCAATAAACTAAATTTCAATCGTAACACCAAATTTTCCAACTTTTCTTCGAAAGAGAGGGCGGCGCTAGAAAATCGTAGTTAATAATTGTCAAAGCAGCTGACAAAGGTGGCGCTTTCGTTGTTTGGAGGGCCGACCTCCACCAAAAAGAAGCTTTGCTGCAACTTTCTGACACCTCTTTTTATGTTGAAGTCCATAAAGATCTCACTTGCACTACCCAACAAATTGCCAAGAGCACTATTAATAACCTTATAGTCAAACAAGAATTGCAGGCTACTGCTACCAATTTCATCATCACCACTCCTAGAACTTCATGTATTTACTCTTTACCTAAAATTCACAAACCTAACAACCCAGGCCGACCTGTTGTCTCTGCGTGTAGTTGCCCTACCGAACTCATTTCTAGCATTTTAGACAAAATTATGGCACCTATTGTCAGATCTTTACCGTCACATGACGCCAACACACGCTCCAAATTTTTCGCGATTTCAATTTCCTGGGCGAAGACAAACTTATTTTCACTACGGATATCCCTAATGGCAAAGGTTTCTAGCCCTCAAACATTTTTTTGATTTAGGTACTGTTAAGGAACCAAGCTCGGAAACACTGCTCTGCCTAGCTGAACTAGTTTAAACACTAAACTGTTTTTCATTCACTGACAGTTATTATAAACAGATCAATGGTGTGGCCATGGGTACCAAAATGGAACCCAGCTACGCCAATCTTTTCGTACTGCCAGGCTACATTGAACACCAATTTTTCAATCAATACAACGACCCCAAACCTGACCTCTACCGTCACTACATTGATGACTGTGCTGGCGCCACTTCCTCCACTAGAGAGGAACTCAATCAATTTATAACTGCTGTTAATAGATTTCCGATACTTCTTTAGCCCACTCCAAAAGGGGTCACCACCTTATCGTGGTGGGGTGGTTTGTGTGTCTCAATGACCCCTAGAGCTATGTCGGCTGGAGTCTTGTACTCCTGGTAGGGCCACCCATGCCGAACAGGTCGAAGGGTAGAGACCAGACGAAGTGTGATCCCCTGGTCCTCCAGGTTGGGGGTTGAGCTACAGGCCAATCACCTGTTCTCGGAAAAAAACAACGGATTACAGAAACCGCAACTCATCAGATTCGAATCAATGATGGCGAAGCCGTGGCTGCTGACGGACAACCAGCCGGAAGCACCAGGACGTCACTGGGTAAAAGCCTACGGGAAGCTCAGCGACCGATGAGGTCAATGGCGACGCCAAAGTCAGTTACCCGGATTGGGTGCTGGAATGTACGCACGATGTATATAGCAGGTAAAGCCACACAGGTGGCGAGAGAGATGGATAGATACCAACTAGACGTGCTGGGGATCAGCGAGACAAGATGGACAGGGGCTGGACGGGTCACTCTCGCTAACGGCAGCACCTTGTTGTACGCTGGAGAGGAGGAAGGACACCAAAAAGGTGTGGCATTGATGATATCACAGGAGGCGCAGAGAAGCTTAATGGAATGGATGCCTGTAAGCAGCAGAGTGATCAGCGCAAGGTTCTATTCACGATTTACGAAGATCACCATCATCCAAGCGTATGCGCCAACAAACGATGCCACACCAGAAGAGAAAGATGACTTTTATCACCAATTACAGACAACAACGGACAGGTGCAACAAAAATGACATTGTGATCGTCATGGGTGATATGAATGCAAAGGTGGGAGACGATAACAGCGAGATGGAGGAGGTTATAGGGAGACACGGGTTAGGGAGCAGGAACGATAATGGAGAGAGGCTGTGCGAGTACTGCTCCATTAACGGCCTTGTCATCACCGGAACATGCTTCCCCCATAAGGACATACACAAGGCCACGTGGGTCTCCCCTGACGGGCAAACAAGGAACCAGATAGACCACATCATGATAAGGAGAACATGGAGGACGTCAGTCACTGACACTAGAGTACAGCGAGGAGCAGATGCAGCTAGTGACCACTACCTCGTAGTAACGAAACTACAGATGAAGCTCCACAAAGATCCAAATAGGAAGAAGATCAAAGCCAGGTTTGACACACAAAAGCTGGATAGTGCGATGTTTAAAGAGAGGTTTAACATCGAGTTAAGCAACAGGTTCGAAGCACTAGAGGTAGAAGAGGACGTGAATGACGACTGCAGCCAGATAGAGAAAGTGTACACAGAGACTGCAGACAAGGTGTTGGGAAGGGTGAAGAAAAGGAGCAAGCAATGGTTGAGGGATGACACATGGAGGGCAATAGAGGAAAGGAGGCAGATAGGAAATAAAATTGACAGTACCAGGTCAGAGCGTGTCAAAGGAAGGCTGCGCATAGAGTACAGGCTGAAGGACAGAGAAGTGAAGCGCAGGGCAAGAGAGGACAAGAGACACTGGACAGAAGAGATCGCTAAGGAAGCTGAGAGATCTGCTGAGAAAGGACGCACAAGAGAGCTGTACCAGGCGGCAAGAAGACTAACTAATAAGAAGATGAGACAAGCCGCTGCCGTAAAGGATAAGCATGGAGAAGTAATCAAGGACAAGGAGGTGAGACTTGAGAGATGGGCGGAGCACTTTGAAGAAGTGCTTGTGAGGAAGGCGCCTTCGAACCCTGTAACAGATGTGGAGACAGAGGCAGAGGAGATGAGGGAGATGGACACAGCAGAGATCAGGGAAGATGAAGTCAGACAAGCCCTAAGGAAGACGAAAAGTGGAAAGGCACCTGGAATGGACGAAATACCCGCAGAGTTGCTGAAAGCATGCGGCGACACAGC
>JAHPZR010031387.1:0-17500 GCA_019787425.1 Platygyra sinensis
ATGTTAGATTGGTGACGAAGGGAACGTCACTGCAAGGGAAATAAATCTCGAAAGCTTTATGCTTGTTATTTTCGCTTTGCTTGACGAAACCGCATTTGCTCGCCCAGAAACTTTCAATTGTGTTTGTTTTTTTGGGCGAGGGAAAAAAACTCCTCACCCACTACTGAAAAACAACAATTACCTAAACTAGAAAGAAATCGCGTGATTCCTGACTTGGACGTCACGAACCCATTCAGAAAACCCAGACTCTATTCTGCACTGACTCACGGGTCAAACTTCATTGGGGCGTGGGCTGAAAGCGGGAACCTTTAAAGGCGGATATCTTTAGGGGCGTTAAAATCTCAGAATTCCCAATTTTTTTTTTTTTCTTTAGAAATAACCTTTTTTTTACCACAAGTATAGAGCTACCATAAAAAAACTATAAAAAAACAACCCTGTTGGCGGTTTATAGGGGACCACTTTTAAAAGGGGGCCTATGCGAGAAAATATTTCTGGCATTTTTCCCTCCCCACGTTTTCTCTGGAACAATCGCTTGCCACCGTGAGTTCCATCATGTCAAAAATTTCGGAATTTTGCTCCCTTGTCTTTCTGCGTTTCTCTTCTTAGCTACCACGAAGTCTTTATAGTTGTCCCCCACGCAGGTTTTCTTTTCGTTGACCATTGATGAAAAGGAGGACTGAAAGTAATATTAAAGTATTTTTAGAAGTTGTTTTGACAGGATACCACGCCAGTTTTTGCACTTTCAATATGCCGCGGAAAGGGCATTGTGGTCATTGCAGTAATTGCCTTGGGTGACCCGTGGTTTCGCTATGAGGGCTACCCGAGCTGCACTATGGGTCTATGGGCGTCAATTGGGCCATGAAGCGGTTTTTTTTTTGTTTTTGTCTTTTTTTTTTTTTTTTTTTGCTATGGCGTTCAATGGGCCGTGTAGCCTCGTTTGAAATAAAAAATAAAAAAAAAATATATATTTTCCTTAATTTGAAATAGGAGAATTAAAAAAAAAAAAATAATAAATAATAATGAAAAAATAATTACAATAGTGTTTTTAAAAAAAAAAGTGCTAAAAATGCTATGACGTTAATGGGCCACCATAGACCCACGCAATTGAAGTACAGTATACGGCTAGATTGCAGAATACCCGGCCCACTTTTTGGGAATTTCTTAAAATGCTGCTACCACAGTCCCTCAGTCGACATAATTTACATAATAAACTGCATGTATATAAAAAAACCTAGCCTGCGTGGGCGTTTTGCAACAGTCGGGAGAATTTTAGCGGAGTTTTGCAAAAGTTTTTGTCTCAATTCGCTTTTCGCCAACATGAATCGTACCGTTACCCAAATTCCCAAAAACACGTCATCCAGCGCGCGCTCGCTCTCCCCTCCCTATCCCACTCATGGCGTTTTTGACACGACAATCTCTACAAAACCTCTCCCCTGGTTCGTTTGTTTTTTCTTAACGTGTTTGAAGTCGGCCGAATCTCCGCACGGAAAAAAAATTGTCGTAAATTAATACCTGAAGCGTTTTAGCGAGACTCCGCGATAATAAATGGGAGCTATGGAAGGATTTTGTAAAACCTTTTTCGTCAAAAAAACCTCGTTGTGGGAGATTGAGGGGAGCGCGAGGGCGCGCTGGATGACGTGTTTTGGGATTTGGGTAACGGTACGATCATGTTGTGAGCGATGAGACAAAACTTTGTAAAACTCGCTAAAATTCTCCGACTGTGCAAAAGTATTCGAAAACAAATTCGGCCAAGTTGTAGAAAAACCTTCCGACCTCATTTTGTGTTTGTTTGGTTTCATGAAAGCAACGAAATTTAGAGATTCGAGCGGAATATTCGCAGTGCGTTCAAAAAAATGTTTTGGCAAAAAGAGTTCCCTCCCTTGTCAAATTTTATACAAAGAAAAAAAATTTTTTTGGCTGAGCGCGGAAAAGGCCTAGGTAACAAGTTTAACCACTTCAATGTTATTACGCAGGATTTGTAAGCAGGCGGCTTTCCCCAGTAAAAAAATCGCAAAAAGAGGATGGACAAGAGGAGACAAAAGGTTAAAACTATTCATTCTTTTTCGTTCCTTTATTTTACTCCTTCCCTACTCAGCAAGATTGTGTGCTCCCTGTGGGACTCGACATAATCTTTACTTTCCAATTTCAGTGTTGTTTTAGAAACGAAAAACGGAAGGAATTTCAAATACTCTGTAAACAAACAAACCCGAACAATTTTGTAAGTAAACAATCTGTAAGAAACTCGGGCTTAAATTAAATGTGGAGTTTACGAATAGTTGGAAATGGGACATTCACTGGGTTACTTTAATGTGTGTCTCTGGCAGGTAGAACAGAAAAAAATTTTTACTACAGAATTTCAAGGGCCATTTTCGGCACCCCACCTGTTTTACATTGTGTCCAAAATCCTTTCTGTAAGAAAAACGAAGCTAAATAACACAAATAGCGCCACCTTCGTGGAATTCCAATTGGAAGATGTAAATTAAAGTGGCCCCTGTAAATTCTGTAGTTTTAGCCAATTTGTTGTTCGAGTTTTAAAGTATTCCTAAATGGACTTTTAAAACTGATTTTGCGAACATTTTAAACCTGTTGAAAAGAGAAATTTAGTTCAGTCCAATTGCAATCCGACCTTTACAGGTAGTCAGTGCAAAAAAAACCACCAAATTTAAGTTCTCCCCGCCTGTCCAGTGGCAAAGTGGGATTTTTTGTGGAACAATTTTTTGATTTTGATTTTCAAGAATCATTAAGCACAATAAACTTGTATGGAAAAGCGGGTCTGTGTATTAATCTATAGGGTGGGGGGGGGGGGGGGGGGGGGGGGGAAGGGTTTGGCGGGAAAATAGGTCTACGGATCGGCGGATTTGGTAAATATCTTAGCCCGGATTCAGGATTCAGAGCGAAATTTTAACGGATCTGCGGATCCTATGATCACAGCGGATCACGGTTTTATCCAGGTTTTGAGCCCGGATTTTGGATTTTCGTTGTTATGAAGGTCGGATCGTGGATCTCAACGTTCCCCCGAAAATCTCAGTTTCTCTATTTTGTGCTGGATGTCACGCAGTGGAGAAAATGACTAGAAAATAGTCACGCACTTTAGCGTGACAGGTCCGTGATGGCCGTGATGAAAGTAGCCTTGTACCCTCGTGGACCACCTCATCTTTCAGATCTCTTGGTCAAAGGTAACTCCAACAACTGAAGTCACTTTGCATATCTCGCGTATCATCTCACGCAGCAAACAATTTGCGGACTCGGATTTAGTTGATTTGTTGAACGGATCGACGGATTCAGCCATTAATTTTAGCGTATCGGCGGATTTACATACCCCCTATTCGCCCCCCTTCCTATAGGGGAGCTTTAAAGCAAACAAACCCACGGGACGGAACGACGGCAACGAGGAAAAACGGGTCACCCAAAACAAAAAGTTTTAATGAAGCAAAAAAGCAAAATTAGCTGTGCACAAACGTTTTACGTTATAAATCTTTGTTACATTTTCTTTGCCGGGTTTTTTCCTTAGGGCAAAAAAAACTAAGAAACGGTGAGAAAATGGACCAAGTTTTCTGTGTTCGGTCTACAGGGGAAAAAAAAAACGTGGGATGATGATTGGCTAATTTTTTCGTAATTTTCCATTTGGGAAATTGAAAAAAACGCCGTCGTTTGCAATATTTAGTGTGTTTCTGGTGTAACTTTTGGGAATGGTTGGATAGAATGATAAACTTTTGGCATTGTTGGATCCAATCTGGGGCTTTGGAAAGATCCCAAGTTGGTCACTTTGCATGTTGTTTTTTAATATTTTTTTTCAATAATCCATGGATTATTTAATTTTAAGCTCACTTGTATCAAATATACATGTTTACCTCTGCTATTGCCTTAGAAATCTTATGCTGAAGTACTTAAAAAGTTAATTAATTTGTATTTTTAATGTTAATTTCATAAAAATGTTTAAGATTATTATTGTAAAAAAAAAATTATTTGTTGCAAAATAAATTTTTAGAAAAGAAACCATAGGAGGGGGGAATTTGTGGTTTCTTATAAGCTTAAAAAGGTTGGTACTGCTTTTTTTTTTTGGGATTCAAAAAAAAAAAAACCTATGTTAAAAACTAAAACACACCCTAACTGACCCAAGTTTTAAAGTTCTTGATTTTAAAAAGGCAAACCTGTTTTATTTGAACTAGGAATTTTTCTTATTTATTGGTCCGCCATTACTAACTTTAAAAATCCTTAAAGAAGAGGCTAGGTCGAGGACGAAAAAATGACGTCCAAAGACCTCACTAGTTTAAGAATGAATGCGATTTGCGTGTGTATTAATATTGCAGCAACGGGAGTTTTTGGGCTTTCAGACTTTTAAACCCCGTGTTTTGCATATATAATAAAATTGTGTTTACACGCTGAAATCTTGAGCTAGTGAGTAAAATGATGCCCATTTTTCTCTAGATCCAACCCTCTGATGTCCTGTTGGGTCAGTTTTGAATGTGAGTAATGGTGGACCATGAAATCCAAAAACTTACACTCAAAATAAACAGCCTTTGGATAAAAATCAAAGCTCAAAAAATTTTTGCCAGTTTAGGTGTTAAGCGAAAACACACTTTAAAAATCTGAAGAAAAAAAGGAAAATGATTTTTTGATCATAGTGCCACTTTAACATTTATTCATTCTAGGACCTAATTCCACTATACGATCACCTAGGTTGGACCCTTGATCTTGGGTCTGGATCCTTTGGATCTTCCCGCGCAATGAGGTCACTGACCTACTTAGTATTTGTGATGTCATTGCGCGCTAGGTTACTTGACGTCATAGAATGTAAAACAAAGATCAGTCTATGATTATACTCTGAAGAGAACAGCTGTATTTTATAATGTGAGCTAATCATATTCATTGGGGTAAAAAAAAATCCATTTCCATCATTCTGGATTCTTTGAGTACATGTGTCAAAAAGTGGTGCAAAACGTGGAAGGATATGGGAATCATCTGTCCTTCAGGCTTTATGTTGACGAAAAATCATGTGTCTTGTAACATGTAGATATGAAAAATTGTCAAACTGGAAGAAAAAACCGTTTAAATCATACAGATCACAAATATTTACAAAAGCCCTCAGTTAAGCGCGAACTTGAATACCTTCATAAGCAATTTTATTTATGGCCCCTGCTGATAAGACAGGTGATAATGTCATTATAGCCCCCATAGCATAGGGAAAAAAAGAAACCCATGAATTGATTTTTCTCCTGGTTATCATATAACTGGACAAGCTTGGTATCGTGCAGGGAATCTTAAACCGCTGGGGAGAGGATCCTCGACCATAAAGCTTATATTTTTCACTAAAAAAAAAGTAATTGCACTGGTCAGGCATGACCGGCCTGTACAGGGGGATGTTTGACACAGTTTCATAGATGGAATCTGATTCAAATTTCAAAAAGATGGTCCGGTTTTATCAGGACAATGTAAAATAGTTTTGGATCAGGTTTTGCTTGAGAACATATTGTTTTGAAAAAAAAACAAAAAACATAGAAACTATATTCATGTTTTGGTTTCTTTTCTTTTCAATGTGGTTGAAAACCTATGAAACATAATTCAAAATGAAAACTATTTTTTATTTGTCCATATTTTTGAAAAAAAATTATTTTTAGGTGAGATTTGTCAAAAAAAATAAAATTCAATCTGGGTTTTAGTTCCTTTTATAATACAAAATATTCATTTTATGATTACTATTATCTTTTATATTCATGCCTTAAAGGATTAGCTCAGAGTTATAAGGACTATCTTTAGCTGTCCTAGTTAGATCTGAAAAGTTGGTCAACCTCTGGTATAAAAAGCAGCAACCCACAACTGACCTCAGTCCTACCAGAGACAGCCACACAAGCTGAGCTCCTAAACTTTACCTTCCTTTTATCTTATAACGACTAAAGAATGCATTTCAACCATGATTCTGTAGAAATATGGTCATTATTTAATGGTTTTTGTAAGATTTTATGAAATATGTGAGAAAAAGGAACTTTTAATTGAGCTAATAACACTAAAAAGACAAGGTCACAGTTATAAGCCAGACATAACCTCATGCTATGGTGCTAGTCTAATTGCTAGCTGTCTACATTTTTTAATCCCAGTTCAATATTTTCTGAATCTGACGTGGGCAAATCTGGGGTCACACAATTATCCTTTAAGCTTATTCATGGTTTATTTTTCTATAGTTATGTGGCTTGCAAAATGGGAAAGTACAATACCATGAACCTCCATGTTGAAGAAGTAAAGTACACAGCCAATAAAAGGGTCATAGAAAAATGACCTACTTTTCCCCACATGTTCTAGTATAGCAAAATGACCCACTTTTATCTAAATGTCCTAGTTAATGTCACCCTCACTACTTCCCATCTCTGAGCTAACAAACAGCAAAATGATAATAGTGAAAACAGGACACAAGAGAGTGATACTGCCATAAAGCAAAATATATGATAATATCAATAATAACAGATATGTGTTCAAGATTATAATCTTATAAAAGGTAAGTTGAATATATGACAAAAGAAAATAAACACTAATTAAATATTGCTGTAGTCTTCAAGGTATCATTAATATTCAAACTGTGATGACACTATCAAAACTATCATCAGATATGGCAGATATAATAACTAATAGGCTATTAATACAATGAAAATAACCAAATAACATTCTGGGGATAATGAAGTCAAGTTATTAGCTATATATTCTTGCTTTAGAAAACAGGCAAAATGTTAAAACAATACAAAATTATATTCCTACCCATATGATTGTGTGTTTAATTCAAGTTTCAGTAACCATTGCTACACAATGGACATAGACATCAACAAGAGACTTTATGAAGCTTGTGGAACTGGCCAAGCAGATCTAGTCAAGCAATTATCATCCCAAGGAGCTGATGTCAGCTGGAGCATAGAAAACCAAGTCCTTCCCATCCATCTAGCCTCACAAGCTGGGTACACTGAGGTAGTGGGAATATTACTAGCACATGGTGCAGAGGTCAATGGGAGAACTGGCCAGGGGATCCTACCCATCCACATAGCTGCCCAGAATGGTCACAAGGAGGTAGTGGAGCTCCTGATACTCCATGGTGCAGAACTGAATGGTAGGACTAGCCATGGGATTACAGCTGTGTTCATTGCTGCTCAGAATGGCCACAAGGAGGTAGTGGAGGTCTTATTACCATATGGAGCTGAGATTAACAAATACAGACATCAAGGAAAACTGCCAATTCACATTGCAGCAGAGAACGGACACATAGATGTAGTCAACTTATTATTATCAAATGGGGCAGAAGTGGATATTCGAGCAGACAATGGTTTTACACCCTTATTTCTGGCTGCTCAAAATGGACACTCAGAAATGGTTCAAGCTCTCATTGATAAAGGAGCCAAGGTAACTGAGAAAATGCAGTTAGGCTTTATGGCACTGCACACTGCATGCTTCAATGGCCACAGTGCAGTAGTTAAAACACTTCTATCCCATGGAGCTCAGGTAGATGGGAGTACAGATGATGGTACCAGGCCTATAAACATTGCCACGGAAAATATGCAAACAGAAATAATGCCATTACTCTTATCAAATGGAGCGGATGTGAATGCCTTATCAGGAAATGGATTGGCACCCATACATGCAGCTGCTTTCCTTGGGCATAAGGAAATGGTGGATATATTGCTATTGTATGGTGCAGATCTGAACATCAGAACACCTGAGGGGTTTGTTCCTCTATATATTGCTGCAGAACAAGGTTATAAAGCAGTGGTGGAAACACTGGTGACAAATGGTGCACATGTGAATGGGAGAACATTGAAGGGCTTTGCCCCCATTTATGCAGCAGCAAAACATGGCCATGTTGAAATAGTGCAGTTTTTACTCTCCAGTGGCGCAGATGTCAATTCTCAAGCAAACAATGGACTCATTCCCATCCATATAGCTTCCCAAAATGGATTCAAAGAAGTTGTGAAACTACTATTAGCCTATGGAGCGGAATTAAATGGGGAAACAAATGATAAGGAAACTTCGCTTGACTTTGCCTGTGGGCACGGGAAAGTCGACATAGTCAAAATGCTTCTGTTACATGGTGCTGATATAAATGTGTTAACTAAATCAGGATTAAAGCCTATCCATTCAGCTTCCATACAAGGATCTAAGGAGATTGTGGATTTACTGATAGCCCATGGCGCCCAAGTAGATGACAGAACCGATAATGGGTTTATGCCGATTTATTTAGCCTGTGAAAATGGGCACAAAAGAGTTGTAGAGACCTTGTTGGCACATGGCACAGATGCTAATGGTAAAAGTGCTAATGGCAATAGCCCCATTCATATAGCCTGTAAAGAGGGGTATGCAGATATTGTGGAATTGTTGCTGACGAAAGGTGCCAGAGTTGATGAAATATCCGAAGAGGGTCTCGCCCCAATTCATGTTGCATCTAACAGTAAACATACACACGTTGTTAAGATACTCCTAGAAAAACAACGCTGACGCCGGTATCAGAACCAGAAGGCAGGATGGATTTGCTGCAATTCACATGAGCTGCATTAATGGTGAAAAAGACATAGTGGAATTATTATTAGCCCATGGAGCAGAAGTTAACGGAACATCAAGAGGCGGATTCATGCCGCTATATATAGCTTGTCAATATGGACACTTAGAAATAGTGGAATTGCTGATCCAGAAAGGTGCAGATATCAATGTGAGGATGTCTAACGGACTGTTCTCCCTCCATGCAGCCTCTTCTGGAGGGTATGCTGATGTGGTAGACTTTTTATTGAAGCACGGTGTTAATGTAAATCAGAAATCAGATGAAGGTGAGCAAGCCATTCTTAATGCAGCACTAAGCGGCTTTACAGACGTGGTCAAAGTGCTGATATCACACGGATCTGAAGTGAATGCTAAAACGGATAGCGGATATCTCCCACTGCACATGGCTATTCATAATGGGCACTTAGATGTGGTTAAGGTCTTAGTATCTCATGGCGCGAGCTTGGAGCAGTACGGATCATATGGATATAAGGCAATACATATGGCTGCACAATGCGGGCATGTGGACATACTGAAATATCTGGAAAACTATGAGAAACAACAAAGGCACAATGCATCAGCAAACAATGCTGAAATAGAAGAAAAAAGTGGTAAAATACCATCTTTGCTGGTATCTACATCGCTTGGAGAAGAACTCACTCCCCTTCAAACAAGTTCCCATTTTGGAGGTCAGTTTGAGATGCTGGACTATCTACTACAACAAAAAGAAGTGGAGATCACTCAAGACATCTTTGGCAGAACAGCACTGCATATCTATTACTACTCTGGCAAGCCAACACACATGGATAGAGTCATTGAGAAGTTCATTACAAAAGAACCCAGTATAGTGAATATGGTTGATATTAATGGCTGCAGTCCCCTACATTTGAGCATACACCAAGGTGACATTGAGGGTACTCGATTTCTTCTCCAAAATGGTGCAGATAGAACTTTGAAAGACATTTACGGCCTAACACCGGAAGACCTAGTGTTAAGACCTGTAAGACGAAGGCATCCAGATGAAGGCAAATGTGACATCATGTCAAATCTACTGATAAACAATCATAAGAAAGACATGATAGAGCTCTTAAAGCAAAGAGAGCCACAGATAAGTGATGATGTTGAAAAGAGAAACCAAGAAGCCAAAGATGTTCAGAAACACCTGACCAAGGCAGTTGAAGATGATTTAAAAATAGGGTAGGTAAACACATTTCAGTTTTTATTATCAATTTGTTTTAGTTTTTTACCAGTTTAAAATTAATCATGCCAAATGAGTCAAGATTAATTTATCAAAATTTCTAATAATCTTCTTGCTAATTCTTTTCAGTGATTCAATTGAAAAGTATCAGCTAATTGGGAAGCTGCTCACATTCCCTGGGCTTGGAATGGTCAATTTGAACACCGAATCATCACACATACTAAACTCCCAGGTGAAAACATTTGTCCACTACATCATCCAAGAAATCAACACTCTGGATAGTAAGCTGAATATTACTCAGGAGCTTGGAGGCAGCTCTAGGGAACACACCAAGGTCGGCCTACCAGACGAGTCTGATATCCGTCTCCATATTGGAGGCCTGGAGGGAGGGGTGAGTCACGTTATAGACATGGACCGGGACAATGCTGTGCTCGCCATAATGAATAAACAACTCAGAGCCAAGTGGGAGAAGTTTCTAGATGAAGATGGGATAATCCAGGCCGATAAAATGTCTCAACATATCTATGCGTTACAATGTAAGGCTTTGGCTAATGTTAAACATCTTAAGGAAGCAGGGTTTTACCTCATCGGAACCACAAATCAAGGCATCTATCTGGAGGTGGCTACCGGTCCATATCAGGGTATGGCTTATAAGTTTGACCTGGTTACGGTGGTGGTAGCAGACTGGTGGCCTGATGCAGGGAGAAAACATTCACATCTCACGACGACGCTAGATAGGTGTAACATTCTACTGAGGCCCAACTGCTGGAAGCCCTCGACATGCATACAGGAGGGCGAGATCATGAGTTCTCTCCCCAGAGCCCACCGCCTGGCATATGTGCTACTCAAGGTCATCAATAACCTGGTAGACTATGGAGAGAAGGAGCAGTCAGAAAAGGTGAAAACATTTGACCTGAAACATTCTCTGCTCAACACACTGGAAGATGTGCTGGAGAAACAAGTTATAGAGGCACAGCAGAGGGATTCGAGGGAATCAAGTGAAAACAAGCGAGAGTCCACAAGTATAGAAAACGATAACAGCAAGGAAACCTGCCCACCCAGGGAGAAAGCTGCATACTGGATGACAGGCAAAGATAATGCTTCTAATGCTAAGATGGATACATGTTCAAAGAAAGATCAGAATTCTAAGATGAATGAAAATATTGATAAGGGCAAGAAAACCAGTCCAGACCTTGACAAAGAAGAAACTCTTACTGACAGAGGCATAAAAACTGCTTTGGAAGAAGAACCAGATTCAGAAGTCAAGATGACAGGAGAAAACAAACAGACAAATCCAAACAGAGGTCCAAAAGAAGCAGTAGATGAAGACAAGACTACTGTAGCCAAAGCTGAGATGACTGCGTCAAAATCTGTTTTTGACAAAGCTGATGATACCAGTCTTGCTAACGAGCTAACAGCAGAGATGATCGACGAGATATCAGAGCTGGCGTGGAGCATCTGTGACGGCCATCTTAGATGCCTTCTGACAGAATACCTCCAGCGCTACTACTTCCACACAGAACACTGTAAATACCGCACTGAGGGATACAACAGGTTCGTTAGTTATGTGAAATATGTACTTGATAAGCACGACACTGTCTAGCTTTATAGGATATAATTAAAAACATAATATATAGATTTAGCCAAGCCTAAAAACGGAGCTTCATTTGTTAATAGTTAAAATAATCCAACATGTGAGGCAAATCAGTGAACAATCAGATGTAGTTGTGGCCCGAAAATGAATTGCACCCGCGCTGGATTAGACTTCAATGCAAATGAGAAAAGCTAACCATTAAACCAAAAGGGCCATTGGGTGAATTGTATGCACTAAATAAATCAAGAGAGTTAGGGTTTTTCTGTATTGGACGCATTCCTCGTGTGTGGCCCCACGCATGTCATGCCAACTTTCATGAACTTTTTCTATAGCATTGCTGATCAGCAGAGCTTTATGATGGTGCGTAGCATAGACTGCGAGCAGCCACACTGTGGGGAAGAACGCAAAGTAAGCGTGCATAACTGTGAGTGCAACGTGCGAGGGACAATCTTCGATGCCGCGAGCCAGTAGTAACTTTTTTCCGACGCCCGCACTACTAGCGGCTCGTGATTGTGGCATCATTGCTCGCACGCCACGCTCACAGTCATGAGTTATGCTCACGCGCTTACTTTTTTGCATTCTTCCCCACGGGAGAGATTGCTCGCAGCCTAGATGATGTGATAATGAAAACTACACTTAAGCCCTAATTCATGGGCAGGTTTCATGGGAACCTGAGATGCCACCCCCGTCCCCCCTCCCCTGACCTCGTCTGTTTTCATGGATTGACTCTTTTTCAGGCGATAAATCATTGGATTTTAGCTAGCGAGTACTCTTTTGATCTCTTTGAACGTTAGTAATACAATCAAAGACTGTCTAAAAGCCCACTGCAAAAACGTGAGAGGACTGAGAGAGAGAATGGTTGTTTTCCGTTTGTTTGAAAACTAAGTAAGATATTCACATGAAGGATCAACTAAATTTGAGAGTCTTCACCATGAATAGAAGTATTTAGAGGAGGAAAATGGCAAAATGATAGCTCTTCAAATGTCACCTAAAATAAAGAGTTTGTATCGCTTGGGTAGACGCAGGCCTCAAAATTATAAGGGTTTGTATGGATATTTGCGACTTGTGCAAGGCTCCCATTTAACCAATGTTCCTCTGAAAACTCCTAAACTTAGCTGGCAATCTTTTCTTTTAGTAACGTGTCAGCTGAAATGTTTAGATTTTAATATAAATAATATAAAGAAAAGTTGTCCCAGTCCTCTCACGTTTCTGTCGCACCTTACATAGTCCTGCGCCTGCAATCAGCGGATTCTCCCTAGGAGAGGAGCCGAGGAGCACTGGAAATGAGACATTAATTGGCCATTTTGTGGTGTGTTCGGATTTAGCCATTTTGAACAGTGTTTTTACATCTCAAGTGATTTTTCCTCTGAATTAGGTATCGGAAAAATTTGTGCCCAGTTTGAAACATATCAGATCACAAGCAACGCGTATAAGTAAGGTAATTAACAAGACCTGCGGTTGAAAAATTCAAAGTTGAACATCATGAAATGTTGACACAAGAATGCATACTTTCTTGAAAAGATTAAAAGGTGAGCCATCTGATAATCGTTTCTCCTAATTTTTCACTGTTGATAGCGATTGGCTTTAGGGTTGATTACAGTTCTACAGTGTAAGTAAGCTTGGTTTCTTGTTCAGTCAGCAGACTGCAGACCATGCCAAAATGTAAAAATCAGTCTGCATAATGCAGACTGAGGGTAAAATGCAGACTGGAGAGCATACACTTTTTAACCGAATGACGTTACTTTTTCCATCTTTGTGACCTAACGGCGTAAACAGGGTAACTGGAGCATCATTTAGGCTAACCTGAGTGACATCCAGGCTAACTGGAGTGATATTAGGGAGCTTTAAAGTGGTAATATGATCAAAAAAATCATTTCCCTTTTTTCTTCCGATTTTGAAAGTGGCTAACTGGCAAAATTTTGAGCTTTGAGTTTTAGCCGAAGGCTGTTTATTTTGAGTGTAAGTTTTGGATTTTACGGTCCGCCATTACTCACGTTCAAAACTGACCGACAGGACATCAGAGGGTTGGATCTAGAGAAAATGACGTCATTTACTCACTAGCTTAAGATTTCAGCGTGTAAACGCAATTTATTATATATGCAAAACACGGGTTTAAAAGTCTGAAAGCCCGAAACTCCCGTGCTGCATATTAATTCAGCTGCGTACACACGCATTGCATTCTTAAACTAGCGAGTCTTTGACGTCATTTTCTTCTCGACCCAGCTCTCTTAAGATTTTAAAGTTGGTAATGGCGGATCAATAAATAAGAAAATTCCAGTTAAAATAAACAGGTGCCTTTTTAAAATCAGAACTTAAAACTTGGGTCAGTTAGTATTTAGTTAACATAGTTTTGAAATCCAAAACAAAAAAAGAATTGTTTTTTTGGTCGCAGTACCACTTTAACACATGCGGTTTTGAGATGTGGACGGCAACCAGAAGTGAGCTATCTTCACTTTTAACTTGCCCTCACACAACCACATTCACATTGCTAAATATCTTTTATCCATTAGCGATAAGTAGTAAAATGTTCTCTTCCGATTGCTCTCTGTGTCTCAAAAACGCGCATGCTCGAGCTCCTTAATGAGTCTAACAAGAGCATAATTCAGGCTGACTGGAGTGCAGTCTTTCTCTACATGTAATACCACCAATTTCATTGATATCTCACTAGCATTTGGCGATTCGCTGCCATCAATCATGCGTTCCTTATAATGGTATTATAGGAATGCCGGTCTTGTTTTCTGAAATAATGCAGCTACTGTGTTTCAACATGGTTGCATGTTACTTCTTTTTTCACCAACCATCCATTTGTCTTGCTTTTCCCGTCTGGGATGGCTAGTCAACCTGCAGGTATTTCTTTACATGAAGATTCTTGAAGTTTTCTTCGCAAATGTCTTCCCCACTTGAGAAATCTTGCTACATGTATGAAAAGCTCACACTAAACTCCTGCATGAGAAAAACACCACTTGCCAAAGTAAACTTAAAAAATAATGAGAATCACTTCGTGAATTTTACTGGGGCCACTTTTGCCTTGGCAACCCACGTTTACACTAGCATGCAGGGTCGTTTACATCAAGTTTGTCGCGCGACATGAAAATCTTTTTATCGTAAATATTCTTTAGAGAAAAAAACGTATAAAAACGCGGTAACCCTGTGCTATTGAAGTTAAAATCACGCGCTCGAAAAGTGCAGGTAATCATGGCGCGTTGCGGGCCAAATCTACAAACTTTCAGGGCCTTGTTTTCATTCCTAAAACGGACAAATTACTTCTTTGGCATTTAAAATGGAAAGGAACAACATTAGTCGATGTTTTGGTGGCCTCAGAATGGAAGATGAAGGTAAACGGAGCCCTCAAACCTTCAGTTCTGGTGGATAATTTTTCCTTCCTTCAACCGCGGCGAAAACAAGATGATCGGTGCACTTTCAAGTGAGTGCACTTTCAAGTGAATACAGATCGCAGATTTAAAGCAGCTGCCTGGACTTAAGAAAACAAATATGGTAATGTACATTATTAGTTCGAAGTTGAATTCAGCTTTTAGCCCCCGGGGGGGGGGGGGGGGGGCTACTCCCTATAATGGCCTATACGGGGAGGCTCCGCCCGAAAGGGGTACCTTTTTCAGGCTTCAGGTATATGAAAGGGTAGGGATTTCACAAGTTTAGGTATATAAAAGGGTAGGGAAATCGGTCATTTAGGTATTTACAAGGGCCTTTAATTATAATATTTCGAGTAGACGCCGCTTATGGCTGTACAATTTATTTATTGAGCGCTACATGAAAATAAGAACAAGACTTTCTAAAGTAGGTATGTGAAAGGGGTACCTTTTCCGCCAAAATGGTATATGAAAGGGTAAGGGGTTAGACCTCGGGGCGGAGCCTCCCCGTATTAAACTTTGTTAAGTACCCCCCCCCCCCCGGGCTTTTAGCACGATAGGCTAAGCCACAGCCGATAAAATAACTGCAAAACTTGTGGGAGAAACTCACGCTTTCGCTTTGGCGTGAATAATTAATTCGAACATGCGGTCATGCAGTGAATCAGTCTATGGAATTTTGAACATTTTTGTGCTTTTAGATTAGTTTTTTGCCTCATCTTGAATGTAAATTAATTATTGTTAATGAACTTCCTGTTACGTTTCTTTTATTTAGTTGCCTTCATTTGGAGTTAATAGTGAACAGTATTTTTGCACGCTGGATTTCTGTACATTTAATTTACGGCGACCCCCGTGATTTGTTTGTTCAGTATATTCGCTTCCCTCAAATGTATTTTATTGAGTTTTGTTCAGCTTCTACAGAACTCCTGGGGATAGAACTAAGTTGGCACTAAATTTACACAGTTGAAAAACGATTTATATTAAAATAATTGCCTTGTTTTTGTGGTCTTTTTGATGTACAACTTTCATCTTTTTCTCGCTGCGCTGTAATATTTCGTCGGACGGCAAAAAAATTATCCCGGCGATTTCTTCTTTTTGAATTCATTTTACGTGTGTTTTTCGCCGAGGACTTTGGTAGAAGAATCGACGAAATCCTTTTGAAGAGAAACTTGTTTAACATGCTACTCTTGTTCTTGAGACGTCTTAGAAATCGCAGTGAATAAACTTACGTTTTACAAGAGATTGATGTTAAGATAGTTTTGAAATATGTTCGCTTTGATTCTCTCTAAATATCCACTCTTGAGAGTTTTCGCTCATGAAGTAGTCTCTCGTAAAGATTGGGCAACTTGTCGTTCCCAGAAAAGTTATAATCTTTGTCTGGAATGCCTTCGATTGCCTCAAGTAAAGTTACTATGACAACGATGATTTTGCCACAGCGGAAAGCAGAGCCCTGGAAACGAGACGAAAAAACGAAAGGAACAGACAGAATTTTATGACCGGTTCCAGCCTTACTCCTGGCCCTGGTAACAAGCAACCATGTTCAATGAAGAGGCTGCACAGAGGCTGCCATATGTTGAAAACAAGAGGGGCATCCATGCATGTACATATATAACACCATATAAGGAATGCATGATTGACAGAAGAGAAATGCCAAATGCTTGGGAGAGTTTTGATGCGGGGTTCACACATCAATAAAATTGGTGATGAGATTGGTGCCTGATACTATTATTACATGCATAGCTCGGACAATATATACTTTTGAAGTCTGTGGTCTGCAGTCCACATTTTAATCCCAGTCTTCATTTTACCCTGGTCTGCAGCCTATAGTCTATGTTTTATACTGGCGATTATCAAGCAAAGTGGAAGTGACGTAGGGTCTGTCGGATTGTCCCAGCATAATTTTGAGCATGATAATATATCTGGAGCATCAGGTATAATGCTGGCGTAATACTAATATTTTTGCGGCATAATGCCGTTGTTTCTGAAAACTGTGAGAGAAGTGTATGAATATTTTGCCAGCAACTCTCTCTAGAATGTAAAAAGTTGATAAAAGTGGGAATATTTTACTGGGAACTTGATACCTTAGACTCGTACCCAGTGCATTTTGGTATAATCGAAGGCCTGGCTACCTCTTTATGCCAGGCTTCCAACTGACTAGGAATGCTTATTAATAAGTGCAGGTTTATGGGTGGTGAGGTTAAAGTGTCATTTTAGTCCAGCATAATTCTAGCATTATACCTCCACTGATCATAATTTTTAGCGTCATACCCTGGTTTCACTGGTGACGCCTAAAAGCATAATACTCTATTTTTCGAGCAGAATCTGACAGACCCTTAAGTCTGAACATCTTTTTACATTACTAAATGACATTGGCCATCAAAGAATATTCCATTGTACGCTCATTTCCATGGCCCTTTCATAAAATAGTCGCAGAATCATTAAAATAGAACAGCTAAACTGTTGGAATTTTGTACTAAGCACTGCCATCATTCAAAGTAAATGATACACTGCATAAATTAGTATCTTTAGAACATAACTTGAAGGAAAAAGATTCTTCTACCATGATGTACACAAATGTTTGGTGTTAAAGTTCAAAATATTAGGGGTAATCAGGTCCCAGGTTCAAAGGTGTCCCAAACAACGATTGACGAAGAGCATAGAGTTTCTAAGCCTCTACAGCCTGTACTCCCTCCATATAACATGCAAATAAAGAAGCCTTAGAGCTACGTACTCTACTTTACTCTAGTCTACTCTACTCTCTAGTATAGACTATAGTAGAGTAGAGTAGACTAGAGTAGAGTCGAGTAGAGTCGGAGTCGGAGTCGGAGTCGGAGT
>JAHPZR010031387.1:22500-30790 GCA_019787425.1 Platygyra sinensis
TGGAAAGCTAAAGCCTCTGAGCAGAGGATAACACCTTCGTAACCCTCTTCAGCAGCATGTGCGGCATGGAGAAGTAGGTCCCCATCTGCTTCTTCCTGCTGGCATTGGAGGGCCTGTACCTCATTACTGCCATCAGATGTAATTCTGTAACATTTGTCGCTCATGGTTTTATAAAGAACTTTCTGCTGCAGCTTCTCTCTGAGACCAGCTTTCATCCATTCTCTGACTATGAAACTAATGAGACTGTTTTTGTTCTTGACTCTGGTGAGGAAACTCCTCCACTCCGTCTCGCTGTTCTTGATGGAGTTTTTACGATACGTGTCAAATACAACGTCTATTCTGTTGCTCTTGTCTACTTCATTCAAGGCCATGGAGAAAACTGTAGTGGCGATATCTCCAAAAGTAGCTTGATCACCTTTTACTCTTTGGACTAAACCCATTCCATCAACTACTGAAGCACAATTTTCAGGTAGTTGCATTGCTCTACGGCGGTCACATTTTTTTGCAGTGTTGTGGGTAAAGAGGCTTTGTTGGTCTTTCTGAGTAATCCTTCGGGTGTTGACAGAGCCCAGGGTAATGGACCAAGCGGATGGCAGAGGATGTCTTCTATCAAGAGACTGCGTGCTTGTGCCATCACTGATGCGACCAAACAGAGACCTATCTGCTTTCAAGATGATTGCCCTTCCACTTGATTTCACTTCCTTCTTCTTACACATGCTACTGAATGTCTTCAGCCTGTTGGTTTTCATGGTGTCATGGAGTTTCTTAGCTGGCGGGTCTTTCTCTAGCCTCTCATTCTTGAAGGTTGCATAGCTTTGCTCACCGATCTCAAACGCCTTTTGTATTGCACACTTGCGTAGTGTCTGGTCTGCCCTTAATTGCACAGCTTGTGTAAGCTTTTCTCTCGACTTAAATCCGTTTTGGAATTTGTCCTTGCTACAAAATATACAGATTGGATCGTAAACCCTTGCTTCTGATGATGATCTCTTGCACGGCTCTTAGATGTACAGTCAGTTCTACCAAGCTCGTCAGCAAGGCTTTCATCTGCTTTACGTTTTAAAGTCTTCAGATCTCTTTTCATGGTAAACAGACTCCTACATCTTCGGTGGTAAAATATGTTTGGAACTTCATTGCCTTCAAGCAGTTTGGCAATTTTAAGAATAGGGAAATGGTTTCTCACTTTGGCTGCTTCAAGTAAAGTTAGCCAGGAGTCATAGCTTTGAGGACTGACTAAACGGTCATCACCTTCATTAGATACTGTCTTGTAGTGGATGATACACTGGTATTTCGAAGATTCCTTGCCCATGCTCTCCATTCTATAGAAAGGATTTTTTTTCTAATTGACTTGTGTACTATATGTTACTCATCACTGTCATCAACAACAGTGCCTTTCACAGCAAATATATAATTTAAATTTGCCCTTGATTCGAACTAGATTATAATTTTCTATTCTATGTACACTCAAAAGCTGGCACAGCAAAAGAACTCTGTTCTTCCACACTTAAAAACAAAAAAAACAATTTTAGTATATTCTAAAACTGGGAAGGGATAATTCTGAAGAAAACCTGCCGTCTTTCTTAATACAGATATCCAATTTTATATAAGGAACCCAGGTAGTATTTTAGACAGAATAAGTAATTTCCAAAGACCCAAGTCATGACAATCGATCTCTTTTTACGTATAAGCTTACTATTAAGAGAGCAGACTACAGCCGGTGGCACAAAGTTTCAAGAACCAACATTCAACTACTTTTGTTTACAAGTTATTGAGTTAAAAAAGTACTTGGAAAGCAGAGTCTTATTCTCACCAACCTTTACTTGAGAAGGTCGCTGCTATTCCATAAATGTCTACTACATTTTTGACAATATATTTCCAAACTTCAATCCAGAAGTTCCTAAGGCAATCAACAATTCAGGTTGAAAGCGTTTGATGTAAAATCTACTATTTTAAGGCACCAGAAAACACAAATGAGTTACCTGAAGTTTAACCATCTGCCATCTTGAAATCAGACCTATAGGGAACTGGGGTGGGGTTAATTTCTAAACCCCTTCCCCAAAATGACATGAAAAGGACAACAATTTGTTTTCTTCTCATATCTTTGCTTAAGTAGTCTAATTAGTTCATTATTGAGACGAAATTGATTCAACCGAAATCATTAACATTGCCCGGTAACACCAGAATTAGTATTTATGTTAATTAGGTGCCTATCATAGACCAAAAGCTAAAGAGGTCTTAATTATTAAGAAGCTACCACCGGAGTAGAGCTATCACACACTTTTGAACTCTATGGACATGTACCTTACCAAAAATGACTATGAGAATTATTCCCCTCAGATGGTACCGGTAACCCAAATTTTGGGTTCTGGCTCATGGACTAATACGGATTTTCTTAACTTCGGCACGCTATATTGAAAAACTTGACCTCGACTCACGGGCAGGGTTGTTCAAAAACCTTACTGGCAACATCCCGAAAAAACCGTGATCATTGGAACCTCCCGAGAGTATTTCAGCATTTCAATCTGTGGTCGGAAACACCAAACGCGTTACAGTGCTTGGGTTTTGCACAAATTGTACGAACTTTGTTTGACTCACGGACACGGGCAATCAGACGTTCTTCCCGTATTCCCACCAAAATATCCATTTGAACCTACTGAGATGTCGGTGTAGAACTAACAAGCGTTTTTTGATCTCAATAACTGTCTCTGCATAGTTTTGTCTGCAAACCAGTACAAACGCGCATAAAATTAAAGAAGTAGTTCGTGACTTTAGATCTGAGGTTAACTTTTTTACTATAACTGCGACTATGGTTGATGCCACCACAATATTAAGCGGTAGCAAAAACGCAATAAATATTGTCAGTTGGGTTTTGAACTTCAGAGGTCTCGTGTTTCTGTGAAACGCAATAAAAGTCATGAAACTATATCACTCGCAGCACGTCGTTTCCTAGGTTGTTGTTTTCTAGGTCATCGTTTCTAGGTCGTCGTTTTCTAGGTCGTCATTTTCTAGGTCGTCATTTTCTAGGTCGTCGTTTTTTAGGTCGTCATTTTCTAGGTCGTCGTTTTCTAGGTCGTCGTTTTCTAGGTCGTCGTTTTCTAGGTCGTCGTTTTCTAGGTCGTCGTTTTCTAGGTCGTCATTTTCTAAGTCGTCGTTTTCTAGGTCGTCGTTTTCTAGGTCGTCGTTTTCTAGGTCGTCATTTTCTAAGTCGTCGTTTTCTAGGTCGTCGTTTTCTAGGTCGTCGTTTTCTAGGTCGTCGTTTTCTAGGTCGTCATTTTCTAGGTCGTCGTTTTCTAGGTCGTCATTTTCTAGGTCGTCGTTTTCTAGGTCGTCATTTTCTAGGTCGTCGTTTTCTAGGTCGTCGTTTTCTAGGTCGTCATTTTCTAGGTCGTCATTTTCTAGGTCGTCGTTTTCTAGGTCGTCATTTTCTAGGTCGTCGTTTTCTAGGTCGTCATTTTCTAGGTCGTCGTTTTCTAGGTCGTCGTTTTCTAGGTCGTCATTTTCTAGGTCGTCGTTTTCTAGGTCGTCGTTTTCTAGGTCGTCATTTTCTAGGTCGTCGTTTTCTAGGTCGTCGTCTTCCAGGTCGTCATTAGGGACCTTTAGATCGGAGGACGAGGACGACTACGAGTACGAGTTTTCTGTTCTGAGCACGCGCACTTCGAAAAATGTCGGCCTCCAAACCTTATGCGCATGCTCAGTACGGAAAACTCGTACTCGTATTCGTCCTCGTCCTCCGATCTAAAGGTCCCTAATATTTTCTAGGTCGTCGTTTGCTAGGTCGTCGTTTTCTAGACACCCAACGAAAACCACAATAAACGAAAATAAAACTAAACCACATAGGTCACCCTTTACCTGTAGTCCGTCAGAGCTAGCTAAAACTCTCAACACCGCGAAACATTAAAATTCTGGCATGTTTGATTTGCTGGTCGTGAAATTTTGAAGTGTCCACGAGCAGCTTGCAAACACCGGAAGTCATTGAAGAAAGTTCTAAGAACTACCGGAAGTGAGAAGAAATTTTTCCCCGAAAATTATTAAACAAAAGACTTTAAAAGGGATTACATATATTCTAGCTGGGTATTGTTTCTTGAATGTGGGCATTGTACGATCAGTAGCAGCAATTCACCTGAACATCGAAATGGTTTCTTCCGAGTTATTCTGGGTGTTTTGTTCATCTGTATGGATTGGAGTCAAACTCACTATATTTTTCAAGAGACGTTTTCAATGGAGCGAACATTTTTTCCCCCGATTGGATTGCACGAATCTTATTCTCATAATCTCTGCCCATTTTTGGCTGCAGGAAGTTTGGTTGCAGATGATAACAGCAGTGATAGCCATGGTCTCAGCTATCTTGGACACACGTTTCCGCGGGATGCTGACTAATCCAGGAGAATATGTCAAATCCTTGGTTCTTGGTGCCTGCATAATTGTATCCTGGCTCACTGAACGCGGTTCATGTATTTTGCCGTCAATTTCCGTGCTTTTTGCGCTAACTCAGTTCCTGCGATGGCCAAAGAGACTGAAAGATTTCCTCAGTGAATTGCGAATCATCTGTGGCCCTGCCTTTGTCCTTTCTGTCCTCGCAACATGGTTGAAACTGAGTGAATCCTCTGGCTGGTCATACTGGGTTCTTCTCGTTGCTGTAGTCTGCTGCTCGGCAGCCGCCATCTTTTTTCGTCCCGACAACTCTGAAGTTTTGGTCAAGCTTCACCTGCCAGTCCCCAGTTCAAGAAGCAGGAAAGTTTGTCATGCAATATTGATGACTTGCAGTCTCCTTTGTATGACAGTGCATATTTTATTGCATCAAACTTTTCCTTTCATTACCTTTAAACACGTTTGTATCGTGGTAGTCACACTGTGCGTGTGTTTCTTTCTTGGCGCCACTGACACCGTGCGTATCATTGCCGCAGCCGCCTTTACCGTCATCCGGCGTGCCTTACAATAACGGCAATATGTCTCTTATTTTTTACAATTTATTCCTTATCCATTCTGTGAATAATCACAGATTTTTTATTATCACTGATTACCTCGTCTGGAATATCATCAGACTTCACCTCTCGAATTATTATTAGACTTAGCAAAGACATAGACGCTCTGGAGTAACTGCGAAATACGCAGAATACAACGGTACGTAGTACGCAGTGAGTGAGATATACAAGACTGGAAGTTGTCTTAGTTGCTGGCCACGCGGTACGCAGTGTGTAATATAGACTAGTTGCTGGCTACGCGGTACGCGGTACGCAGTGTGTAATATAGACTAGTTGCTGGCTACGCGGTACGCGGTACGCGGTACGCAGTGTGTAATATAGACTAGTTGCTGGCTACGCGGTACGCGGTACGCGGTACGCAGTGTGTAATATATACAAGACTGGAAGTTGTCTTGCAGGCTTGTTTCGGCTCATGGATTAAAGAACGAGTAATATTCATATCTTGCATGCTTGTCGTGACTAATGCATCCTGCGGTTTGGCGGTTATCCTTTGCGGTTTTATCTCGCTTCTGATTGGTCGCGAAACAATAAACATTCCAGAAATTTTCTCTGGTGTTCACGGTTTTACGGGAAAGACTGTAATTATAAAGGACAATAAATTGAAATTATGTTTAATGTCTCTGTCTGTGTAATGTTACAATGCGTTAAAAGGGAGTCTGGCTCCGACAACATGATTGAAAAATTTTAATTCAAAGAATCATACAACAGTTTCGAGATGAAAACACGGTAAACTCTGTTTTCCTTCCTGAAATTTATTTTGTTTGAATTTCAAAAAAGCCTTAAGCGTGGCAGACTTCGATAAATTTAAAAACTGCGTTTGTCTTCACTGTTATGAGTAAACAGGGTTACTTCAGTAACACAAGTTTCTTACAACTTAACCGTTGTCAGATTCAGTTAACTAGTTCGAATCAGTTCACTGTACGATGAATCTGGAGGCAAACGATCACTTCGACTAATGCTATGTTATTAACTTAAATGTGGAAAGCTTGATTACCAGAATGTCTGAAACCATTACCACTTCACTTCCGTTGTGTGGCCGGTGAGGTTCTTTCACCGAGGAAGAGAGGCCAGATGGAGGCAGCAATGCTTTGAAAGACGAAACACGAAACAACTTGCAATTATCCAAATTTCGAAGCCAACCGTTTCTTTACACCAAGTAAATTATGAAAACTGAGTGAAGTTACATCGCCGGTTAAATATGCTAGCTTAAAGATGTCTGACAACTTTTCAGTTTCTGTAACTTGAAGTTTTAACTTGAACCGGTTACTTTTTCCTGCAATATTTACAGCCGTTGTGGTAATACCACACTGGAATATATTTCTCATCCCATTCGCCTGAACACTTCAAACACTGTCTCTTTGATCCAGGGCGACCAAGAAGATGGAAACACAAACGCCCGCAATCGCGACACGTGTGATGTCGCAAATCCTTGCCTCCTCTTGCATGTCCATGGATTTCTGGTTT
Organism: Platygyra sinensis; assembly: GCA_019787425.1. Classification (NCBI taxonomy): domain Eukaryota; kingdom Metazoa; phylum Cnidaria; class Anthozoa; order Scleractinia; family Merulinidae; genus Platygyra; species Platygyra sinensis. Next base: position 28,944 of record JAHPZR010031387.1, read on the forward strand.
GACAAATTTAGGACACCACTCCACATTTGTAATGTCTTCAAAATAAATGACATGATGCTCTTCGATTTCAAGTATTTCTTCGATCTTTTCCATCAGCGACTTTGGCCAATGTCGACTGTTCTCGAAGTTGTTCCTGTCTACGACGATCTTTTCATTATTGGGACGACTCATTAACCCCTCTTTCTGTGATAGTTCGTTGTAATTTTTCTCCGTGTTTCTTGAGTTATCCCCGATGTCATCACTTCGATACCGCTTCGGTTGCTTTCTGTCGCTTCTTCGCTTCGTGTCGAAAACACTTCGCGCACTTTGTGATTTCTGATGAAACACTGAGACCGCATCGCGATTGTAATCTCTGTGAAGCATTTTTTGCCGGTGAAAATTTCTTGCCATCGTCAAAAGACAGGGTTTGCTTGCAAAGCGCCTTATCATGGTGTGTACTCAGATTGCATGAATATTTTTTTGGTAGCACACAATGTTTGGTAGTTTATTGTTTGAATATGCTTGCATTTGAACAATCAACTAACAAACACCGGAAATGACGCATTAGATTTTCTCGGAAACCGAATGTTTTCCCAAGAAAATAATGACGCAATCAAATCGTTTGGAATTGCGTCTTTTTTGTAAGAAATGCTGTTTATTAGGAGACTTGAACGAGTACTTTGGCCTACTTTCTAGAACTTACCTGTTTGGCAAGCAGGTGAGTTCTAGAAAGTAGGCTTGACCGACTTGTCAATAATAGGGAGTTTTAGATTGGACTACGAGTACGAGATTGAGTACGAGTACGACTTTTCAGTTCTAGTTTTCCGGCTTCACATTATCACAACACATACCCATTTTATCTCCTGAGCTACTCTCTCTACCTAGAACCAACATGAAGAATGAGGGCTCTGGGAGCGTCACTGGTTGAAATTCGAAAGTCGTACTCGTACTCAATCTCGTACTCGTAGTCCAATCTAAAGCTCCCTATTGTCATAAGGAAAACAATTCTCTTCCTTGTAGAATAAGATCTGCGCATTGCCCAATCCAAAATCCATACATACCGGAAGTGACTTTTCAAATTCGTGGAAAACGCGGACGATTTTTCTCAGAACTTGATAAAATGTGATATTGAATCAGTCTTTTCACGGTTAACCTCCCTCAGTCAAATTATATCACGTCAAAGTTTTGAGACACATCGATAATGCAATACAATGTCAAACGAAAACTACAAGAAACAAAAATAAAATCTACACAGGTCACGCTTTTACCTGTAGTCCGTCAGAGCTGAAACTCTCAACACCTCGAAACATTGAAATTGTGGTATATTTGATTTGCTGGTGGTGAAATTTAAAAGCAAGTGAATTGTAACCAATTGTTTTCTAGTTTCCCATGAGTAATTTTGAAGTATCCACAACCGGTTAAAAACACCGAAAGTACGAAAGTACTTTAAAGGAAATTGCATATATTGTTACCAAACAGATTTAAGGTGTGCAAGGGTCACTTCTCCAAAATGGAGTAGTGCACAAGTTACACGGTAGTTACACACGAGATCGTCTTGACAAGTTTATTCCTCTCTGGACTGTAGCTGGACTAGATGCAGAATGCTTTGTTTACCGCTAAACGGTGCTATTAGAATTGAATCTCACTGTGTGCGTAACGCACTGAGATTGGCTGATTGATTCGGCCTAAGCACTCTGTCCTCAGAGATAAACAAGTTCGAGATTTGTTATCGAAAAACAGCTCTAATTAACTCCGAAATGGTACCAAAAGAGACTTACAGGAATCCCTTGTAACTAGAACTTTACTCCCTGCAGCCAACTACACCGGTTATATGGGTTCGATATCTTTGAAACCTTAGGCCTGGTTTA
>JAHPZR010031388.1:0-7500 GCA_019787425.1 Platygyra sinensis
TATCGAACCCATATAACCGGTGTAGTTGGCTGCAGGGAGTAAAGTTCTAGTTACAAGGGATTCCTGTAAGTCTCTTTTGGTACCATTTCGGAGTTAATTAGAGCTGTTTTTCGATAACAAATCTCGAACTTGTTTATCTCTGAGGACAGAGTGCTTAGGCCGAATCAATCAGCCAATCTCAGTGCGTTACGCACACAGTGAGATTCAATTCTAATAGCACCGTTTAGCGGTAAACAAAGCATTCTGCATCTAGTCCAGCTACAGTCCAGAGAGGAATAAACTTGTCAAGACGATCTCGTGTGTAACTACCGTGTAACTTGTGCACTACTCCATTTTGGAGAAGTGACCCTTGCACACCTTAAATCTGTTTGGTAACAATATATGCAATTTCCTTTAAAGTACTTTCGTACTTTCGGTGTTTTTAACCGGTTGTGGATACTTCAAAATTACTCATGGGAAACTAGAAAACAATTGGTTACAATTCACTTGCTTTTAATTTCACCACCAGCAAATCAAATATACCACAATTTCAATGTTTCGAGGTGTTGAGAGTTTCAGCTCTGACGGACTACAGGTAAAAGCGTGACCTGTGTAGATTTTATTTTTGTTTCTTGTAGTTTTCGTTTGACATTGTATTGCATTATCGATGTGTCTCAAAACTTTGACGTGATATAATTTGACTGAGGGAGGTTAACCGTGAAAAGACTGATTCAATATCACATTTTATCAAGTTCTGAGAAAAATCGTCCGCGTTTTCCACGAATTTGAAAAGTCACTTCCGGTATGTATGGATTTTGGATTGGGCAATGCGCAGATCTTATTCTACAAGGAAGAGAATTGTTTTCCTTATGACAATAGGGAGCTTTAGATTGGACTACGAGTACGAGATTGAGTACGAGTACGACTTTCGAATTTCAACCAGTGACGCTCCCAGAGCCCTCATTCTTCATGTTGGTTCTAGGTAGAGAGAGTAGCTCAGGAGATAAAATGGGTATGTGTTGTGATAATGTGAAGCCGGAAAACTAGAACTGAAAAAGTCGTACTCGTACTCAATCTCGTACTCGTAGTCCAATCTAAAACTCCCTATTATTGACAAGTCGGTCAAGCCTACTTTCTAGAACTCACCTGCTTGCCAAACAGGTAAGTTCTAGAAAGTAGGCCAAAGTACTCGTTCAAGTCTCCTAATAAACAGCATTTCTTACAAAAAAGACGCAATTCCAAACGATTTGATTGCGTCATTATTTTCTTGGGAAAACATTCGGTTTCCGAGAAAATCTAATGCGTCATTTCCGGTGTTTGTTAGTTGATTGTTCAAATGCAAGCATATTCAAACAATAAACTACCAAACATTGTGTGCTACCAAAAAAATATTCATGCAATCTGAGTACACACCATGATAAGGCGCTTTGCAAGCAAACCCTGTCTTTTGACGATGGCAAGAAATTTTCACCGGCAAAAAATGCTTCACAGAGATTACAATCGCGATGCGGTCTCAGTGTTTCATCAGAAATCACAAAGTGCGCGAAGTGTTTTCGACACGAAGCGAAGAAGCGACAGAAAGCAACCGAAGCGGTATCGAAGTGATGACATCGGGGATAACTCAAGAAACACGGAGAAAAATTACAACGAACTATCACAGAAAGAGGGGTTAATGAGTCGTCCCAATAATGAAAAGATCGTCGTAGACAGGAACAACTTCGAGAACAGTCGACATTGGCCAAAGTCGCTGATGGAAAAGATCGAAGAAATACTTGAAATCGAAGAGCATCATGTCATTTATTTTGAAGACATTACAAATGTGGAGTGGTGTCCTAAATTTGTCAAACCAGAAATCCATGGACATGCAAGAGGAGGCAAGGATTTGCGACATCACACGTGTCGCGATTGCGGGCGTTTGTGTTTCCATCTTCTTGGTCGCCCTGGATCAAAGAGACAGTGTTTGAAGTGTTCAGGCGAATGGGATGAGAAATATATTCCAGTGTGGTATTACCACAACGGCTGTAAATATTGCAGGAAAAAGTAACCGGTTCAAGTTAAAACTTCAAGTTACAGAAACTGAAAAGTTGTCAGACATCTTTAAGCTAGCATATTTAACCGGCGATGTAACTTCACTCAGTTTTCATAATTTACTTGGTGTAAAGAAACGGTTGGCTTCGAAATTTGGATAATTGCAAGTTGTTTCGTGTTTCGTCTTTCAAAGCATTGCTGCCTCCATCTGGCCTCTCTTCCTCGGTGAAAGAACCTCACCGGCCACACAACGGAAGTGAAGTGGTAATGGTTTCAGACATTCTGGTAATCAAGCTTTCCACATTTAAGTTAATAACATAGCATTAGTCGAAGTGATCGTTTGCCTCCAGATTCATCGTACAGTGAACTGATTCGAACTAGTTAACTGAATCTGACAACGGTTAAGTTGTAAGAAACTTGTGTTACTGAAGTAACCCTGTTTACTCATAACAGTGAAGACAAACGCAGTTTTTAAATTTATCGAAGTCTGCCACGCTTAAGGCTTTTTTGAAATTCAAACAAAATAAATTTCAGGAAGGAAAACAGAGTTTACCGTGTTTTCATCTCGAAACTGTTGTATGATTCTTTGAATTAAAATTTTTCAATCATGTTGTCGGAGCCAGACTCCCTTTTAACGCATTGTAACATTACACAGACAGAGACATTAAACATAATTTCAATTTATTGTCCTTTATAATTACAGTCTTTCCCGTAAAACCGTGAACACCAGAGAAAATTTCTGGAATGTTTATTGTTTCGCGACCAATCAGAAGCGAGATAAAACCGCAAAGGATAACCGCCAAACCGCAGGATGCATTAGTCACGACAAGCATGCAAGATATGAATATTACTCGTTCTTTAATCCATGAGCCGAAACAAGCCTGCAAGACAACTTCCAGTCTTGTATATATTACACACTGCGTACCGCGTACCGCGTACCGCGTAGCCAGCAACTAGTCTATATTACACACTGCGTACCGCGTACCGCGTACCGCGTAGCCAGCAACTAGTCTATATTACACACTGCGTACCGCGTACCGCGTAGCCAGCAACTAGTCTATATTACACACTGCGTACCGCGTGGCCAGCAACTAAGACAACTTCCAGTCTTGTATATCTCACTCACTGCGTACTACGTACCGTTGTATTCTGCGTATTTCGCAGTTACTCCAGAGCGTCTATGTCTTTGCTAAGTCTAATAATAATTCGAGAGGTGAAGTCTGATGATATTCCAGACGAGGTAATCAGTGATAATAAAAAATCTGTGATTATTCACAGAATGGATAAGGAATAAATTGTAAAAAATAAGAGACATATTGCCGTTATTGTAAGGCACGCCGGATGACGGTAAAGGCGGCTGCGGCAATGATACGCACGGTGTCAGTGGCGCCAAGAAAGAAACACACGCACAGTGTGACTACCACGATACAAACGTGTTTAAAGGTAATGAAAGGAAAAGTTTGATGCAATAAAATATGCACTGTCATACAAAGGAGACTGCAAGTCATCAATATTGCATGACAAACTTTCCTGCTTCTTGAACTGGGGACTGGCAGGTGAAGCTTGACCAAAACTTCAGAGTTGTCGGGACGAAAAAAGATGGCGGCTGCCGAGCAGCAGACTACAGCAACGAGAAGAACCCAGTATGACCAGCCAGAGGATTCACTCAGTTTCAACCATGTTGCGAGGACAGAAAGGACAAAGGCAGGGCCACAGATGATTCGCAATTCACTGAGGAAATCTTTCAGTCTCTTTGGCCATCGCAGGAACTGAGTTAGCGCAAAAAGCACGGAAATTGACGGCAAAATACATGAACCGCGTTCAGTGAGCCAGGATACAATTATGCAGGCACCAAGAACCAAGGATTTGACATATTCTCCTGGATTAGTCAGCATCCCGCGGAAACGTGTGTCCAAGATAGCTGAGACCATGGCTATCACTGCTGTTATCATCTGCAACCAAACTTCCTGCAGCCAAAAATGGGCAGAGATTATGAGAATAAGATTCGTGCAATCCAATCGGGGAAAAAATGTTCGCTCCATTGAAAACGTCTCTTGAAAAATATAGTGAGTTTGACTCCAATCCATACAGATGAACAAAACACCCAGAATAACTCGGAAGAAACCATTTCGATGTTCAGGTGAATTGCTGCTACTGATCGTACAATGCCCACATTCAAGAAACAATACCCAGCTAGAATATATGTAATCCCTTTTAAAGTCTTTTGTTTAATAATTTTCGGGGAAAAATTTCTTCTCACTTCCGGTAGTTCTTAGAACTTTCTTCAATGACTTCCGGTGTTTGCAAGCTGCTCGTGGACACTTCAAAATTTCACGACCAGCAAATCAAACATGCCAGAATTTTAATGTTTCGCGGTGTTGAGAGTTTTAGCTAGCTCTGACGGACTACAGGTAAAGGGTGACCTATGTGGTTTAGTTTTATTTTCGTTTATTGTGGTTTTCGTTGGGTGTCTAGAAAACGACGACCTAGCAAACGACGACCTAGAAAATATTAGGGACCTTTAGATCGGAGGACGAGGACGAATACGAGTACGAGTTTTCCGTACTGAGCATGCGCATAAGGTTTGGAGGCCGACATTTTTCGAAGTGCGCGTGCTCAGAACAGAAAACTCGTACTCGTAGTCGTCCTCGTCCTCCGATCTAAAGGTCCCTAATGACGACCTGGAAGACGACGACCTAGAAAACGACGACCTAGAAAATGACGACCTAGAAAACGACGACCTAGAAAACGACGACCTAGAAAATGACGACCTAGAAAACGACGACCTAGAAAACGACGACCTAGAAAATGACGACCTAGAAAACGACGACCTAGAAAATGACGACCTAGAAAACGACGACCTAGAAAATGACGACCTAGAAAATGACGACCTAGAAAACGACGACCTAGAAAACGACGACCTAGAAAATGACGACCTAGAAAACGACGACCTAGAAAATGACGACCTAGAAAACGACGACCTAGAAAATGACGACCTAGAAAACGACGACCTAGAAAACGACGACCTAGAAAACGACGACCTAGAAAACGACGACTTAGAAAATGACGACCTAGAAAACGACGACCTAGAAAACGACGACCTAGAAAACGACGACTTAGAAAATGACGACCTAGAAAACGACGACCTAGAAAACGACGACCTAGAAAACGACGACCTAGAAAACGACGACCTAGAAAACGACGACCTAGAAAATGACGACCTAAAAAACGACGACCTAGAAAATGACGACCTAGAAAATGACGACCTAGAAAACGACGACCTAGAAACGATGACCTAGAAAACAACAACCTAGGAAACGACGTGCTGCGAGTGATATAGTTTCATGACTTTTATTGCGTTTCACAGAAACACGAGACCTCTGAAGTTCAAAACCCAACTGACAATATTTATTGCGTTTTTGCTACCGCTTAATATTGTGGTGGCATCAACCATAGTCGCAGTTATAGTAAAAAAGTTAACCTCAGATCTAAAGTCACGAACTACTTCTTTAATTTTATGCGCGTTTGTACTGGTTTGCAGACAAAACTATGCAGAGACAGTTATTGAGATCAAAAAAACGCTTGTTAGTTCTACACCGACATCTCAGTAGGTTCAAATGGATATTTTGGTGGGAATACGGGAAGAACGTCTGATTGCCCGTGTCCGTGAGTCAAACAAAGTTCGTACAATTTGTGCAAAACCCAAGCACTGTAACGCGTTTGGTGTTTCCGACCACAGATTGAAATGCTGAAATACTCTCGGGAGGTTCCAATGATCACGGTTTTTTCGGGATGTTGCCAGTAAGGTTTTTGAACAACCCTGCCCGTGAGTCGAGGTCAAGTTTTTCAATATAGCGTGCCGAAGTTAAGAAAATCCGTATTAGTCCATGAGCCAGAACCCAAAATTTGGGTTACCGGTACCATCTGAGGGGAATAATTCTCATAGTCATTTTTGGTAAGGTACATGTCCATAGAGTTCAAAAGTGTGTGATAGCTCTACTCCGGTGGTAGCTTCTTAATAATTAAGACCTCTTTAGCTTTTGGTCTATGATAGGCACCTAATTAACATAAATACTAATTCTGGTGTTACCGGGCAATGTTAATGATTTCGGTTGAATCAATTTCGTCTCAATAATGAACTAATTAGACTACTTAAGCAAAGATATGAGAAGAAAACAAATTGTTGTCCTTTTCATGTCATTTTGGGGAAGGGGTTTAGAAATTAACCCCACCCCAGTTCCCTATAGGTCTGATTTCAAGATGGCAGATGGTTAAACTTCAGGTAACTCATTTGTGTTTTCTGGTGCCTTAAAATAGTAGATTTTACATCAAACGCTTTCAACCTGAATTGTTGATTGCCTTAGGAACTTCTGGATTGAAGTTTGGAAATATATTGTCAAAAATGTAGTAGACATTTATGGAATAGCAGCGACCTTCTCAAGTAAAGGTTGGTGAGAATAAGACTCTGCTTTCCAAGTACTTTTTTAACTCAATAACTTGTAAACAAAAGTAGTTGAATGTTGGTTCTTGAAACTTTGTGCCACCGGCTGTAGTCTGCTCTCTTAATAGTAAGCTTATACGTAAAAAGAGATCGATTGTCATGACTTGGGTCTTTGGAAATTACTTATTCTGTCTAAAATACTACCTGGGTTCCTTATATAAAATTGGATATCTGTATTAAGAAAGACGGCAGGTTTTCTTCAGAATTATCCCTTCCCAGTTTTAGAATATACTAAAATTGTTTTTTTTGTTTTTAAGTGTGGAAGAACAGAGTTCTTTTGCTGTGCCAGCTTTTGAGTGTACATAGAATAGAAAATTATAATCTAGTTCGAATCAAGGGCAAATTTAAATTATATATTTGCTGTGAAAGGCACTGTTGTTGATGACAGTGATGAGTAACATATAGTACACAAGTCAATTAGAAAAAAAATCCTTTCTATAGAATGGAGAGCATGGGCAAGGAATCTTCGAAATACCAGTGTATCATCCACTACAAGACAGTATCTAATGAAGGTGATGACCGTTTAGTCAGTCCTCAAAGCTATGACTCCTGGCTAACTTTACTTGAAGCAGCCAAAGTGAGAAACCATTTCCCTATTCTTAAAATTGCCAAACTGCTTGAAGGCAATGAAGTTCCAAACATATTTTACCACCGAAGATGTAGGAGTCTGTTTACCATGAAAAGAGATCTGAAGACTTTAAAACGTAAAGCAGATGAAAGCCTTGCTGACGAGCTTGGTAGAACTGACTGTACATCTAAGAGCCGTGCAAGAGATCATCATCAGAAGCAAGGGTTTACGATCCAATCTGTATATTTTGTAGCAAGGACAAATTCCAAAACGGATTTAAGTCGAGAGAAAAGCTTACACAAGCTGTGCAATTAAGGGCAGACCAGACACTACGCAAGTGTGCAATACAAAAGGCGTTTGAGATCGGTGAGCAAAGCTATGCAACCTTCAAGAATGAGAGGCTAGAGAAAGACCCGCCAGCTAA
>JAHPZR010031388.1:12500-30470 GCA_019787425.1 Platygyra sinensis
TCTAGACACCCCTCGAAACTGTTGTATTGTTCCTTGAATTCAAAGTTTTCAATCATGTTCTCGGAGACTATAGAGGAACAGCTCCCTTTTAATGCATTGTAATATTACACAGACAGAGACATTAAACATAATTTCAATTTATTGTCCTTTAGAATCAGTACACAATATTTGTTCTACAGTCTAGCCTGTTCCAGGCTCTCGGTCAGTGAGGACGATCGAAAAAGCGAGCGGGCGACACGCGGGATCAGCGGCGAGCGGGATCCGGGAGTGAATTTCTAGGTTCTAATTGGTTTGAAATAAAATAATAATTATTGAGACCTTCATGCTAAAAATACATTCAATCTAGGTCTCAAATCTTAACTAATATGGCCTCAACTATGTAATATTTGTTTACATAAAACATGTAAGGTCATTATTTATTAAAATCCAAACTAAAGAGCCACCACCATTTTTATCCTCATCAGGCTTAAAAGGGGGATACATTCGTATCTCTGTCTCCTCTCCTCTCCTCTCAATGAATAACTATGTAAATGAATAACTATATATAGCAAATACAACATAAACTATTAAGAATCCCAACTGGTGGGAGGCTGACCAGTTGGCTATTTACACAACGCGGTTGAGGAGTTGAACTCGGGACTACCGAGAACAAATCCAGATAGCAGTGGGGCGGAGGATTTGAACCAGGGACCTCTTGATTTCAAATCAAGCACCCTAAACCACTCAGCCATGCACGCTGCCACTCCGACTCCGACTCCGACTCCGACTCCGACTCCGACTCCGACTCCGACTCTACTCGACTCTACTCTAGTCTACTCTACTCTACTATAGTCTATACTAGAGAGTAGAGTAGACTAGAGTAAAGTAGAGTACGTAGCTCTAAGGCTTCTTTATTTGCATGTTATATGGAGGGAGTACAGGCTGTAGAGGCTTAGAAACTCTATGCTCTTCGTCAATCGTTGTTTGGGACACCTTTGAACCTGGGACCTGATTACCCCTAATATTTTGAACTTTAACACCAAACATTTGTGTACATCATGGTAGAAGAATCTTTTTCCTTCAAGTTATGTTCTAAAGATACTAATTTATGCAGTGTATCATTTACTTTGAATGATGGCAGTGCTTAGTACAAAATTCCAACAGTTTAGCTGTTCTATTTTAATGATTCTGCGACTATTTTATGAAAGGGCCATGGAAATGAGCGTACAATGGAATATTCTTTGATGGCCAATGTCATTTAGTAATGTAAAAAGATGTTCAGACTTAAGGGTCTGTCAGATTCTGCTCGAAAAATAGAGTATTATGCTTTTAGGCGTCACCAGTGAAACCAGGGTATGACGCTAAAAATTATGATCAGTGGAGGTATAATGCTAGAATTATGCTGGACTAAAATGACACTTTAACCTCACCACCCATAAACCTGCACTTATTAATAAGCATTCCTAGTCAGTTGGAAGCCTGGCATAAAGAGGTAGCCAGGCCTTCGATTATACCAAAATGCACTGGGTACGAGTCTAAGGTATCAAGTTCCCAGTAAAATATTCCCACTTTTATCAACTTTTTACATTCTAGAGAGAGTTGCTGGCAAAATATTCATACACTTCTCTCACAGTTTTCAGAAACAACGGCATTATGCCGCAAAAATATTAGTATTACGCCAGCATTATACCTGATGCTCCAGATATATTATCATGCTCAAAATTATGCTGGGACAATCCGACAGACCCTACGTCACTTCCACTTTGCTTGATAATCGCCAGTATAAAACATAGACTATAGGCTGCAGACCAGGGTAAAATGAAGACTGGGATTAAAATGTGGACTGCAGACCACAGACTTCAAAAGTATATATTGTCCGAGCTATGCATGTAATAATAGTATCAGGCACCAATCTCATCACCAATTTTATTGATGTGTGAACCCCGCATCAAAACTCTCCCAAGCATTTGGCATTTCTCTTCTGTCAATCATGCATTCCTTATATGGTGTTATATATGTACATGCATGGATGCCCCTCTTGTTTTCAACATATGGCAGCCTCTGTGCAGCCTCTTCATTGAACATGGTTGCTTGTTACCAGGGCCAGGAGTAAGGCTGGAACCGGTCATAAAATTCTGTCTGTTCCTTTCGTTTTTTCGTCTCGTTTCCAGGGCTCTGCTTTCCGCTGTGGCAAAATCATCGTTGTCATAGTAACTTTACTTGAGGCAATCGAAGGCATTCCAGACAAAGATTATAACTTTTCTGGGAACGACAAGTTGCCCAATCTTTACGAGAGACTACTTCATGAGCGAAAACTCTCAAGAGTGGATATTTAGAGAGAATCAAAGCGAACATATTTCAAAACTATCTTAACATCAATCTCTTGTAAAACGTAAGTTTATTCACTGCGATTTCTAAGACGTCTCAAGAACAAGAGTAGCATGTTAAACAAGTTTCTCTTCAAAAGGATTTCGTCGATTCTTCTACCAAAGTCCTCGGCGAAAAACACACGTAAAATGAATTCAAAAAGAAGAAATCGCCGGGATAATTTTTTTGCCGTCCGACGAAATATTACAGCGCAGCGAGAAAAAGATGAAAGTTGTACATCAAAAAGACCACAAAAACAAGGCAATTATTTTAATATAAATCGTTTTTCAACTGTGTAAATTTAGTGCCAACTTAGTTCTATCCCCAGGAGTTCTGTAGAAGCTGAACAAAACTCAATAAAATACATTTGAGGGAAGCGAATATACTGAACAAACAAATCACGGGGGTCGCCGTAAATTAAATGTACAGAAATCCAGCGTGCAAAAATACTGTTCACTATTAACTCCAAATGAAGGCAACTAAATAAAAGAAACGTAACAGGAAGTTCATTAACAATAATTAATTTACATTCAAGATGAGGCAAAAAACTAATCTAAAAGCACAAAAATGTTCAAAATTCCATAGACTGATTCACTGCATGACCGCATGTTCGAATTAATTATTCACGCCAAAGCGAAAGCGTGAGTTTCTCCCACAAGTTTTGCAGTTATTTTATCGGCTGTGGCTTAGCCTATCGTGCTAAAAGCCCGGGGGGGGGGGGGGTACTTAACAAAGTTTAATACGGGGAGGCTCCGCCCCGAGGTCTAACCCCTTACCCTTTCATATACCATTTTGGCGGAAAAGGTACCCCTTTCACATACCTACTTTAGAAAGTCTTGTTCTTATTTTCATGTAGCGCTCAATAAATAAATTGTACAGCCATAAGCGGCGTCTACTCGAAATATTATAATTAAAGGCCCTTGTAAATACCTAAATGACCGATTTCCCTACCCTTTTATATACCTAAACTTGTGAAATCCCTACCCTTTCATATACCTGAAGCCTGAAAAAGGTACCCCTTTCGGGCGAGCCTCCCCGTATAGGCCATTATAGGGAGTAGCCCCCCCCCCCCCCCCCCGGGGGCTAAAAGCTGAATTCAACTTCGAACTAATAATGTACATTACCATATTTGTTTTCTTAAGTCCAGGCAGCTGCTTTAAATCTGCGATCTGTATTCAAAACTCACTTGAAAGTGCACCGATCATCTTGTTTTCGCCGCGGTTGAAGGAAGGAAAAATTATCCACCAGAACTGAAGGTTTGAGGGCTCCGTTTACCTTCATCTTCCATTCTGAGGCCACCTAAACATCGACTAATGTTGTTCCTTTCCATTTTAAATGCCAAAGAAGTAATTTGTCCGTTTTAGGAATGAAAACAAGGCCCTGGAAGTTTGTAGATTTGGCCCGCAACGCGCCATGATTACCTGCACTTTTCGAGCGCGTGATTTTAACTTCAATAGCACAGGGTTACCGCGTTTCTATACGTTTTTTTCTCTAAAGAATATTTGCGATAAAAAGATTTTCATGTCGCGCGACAAACTTGATGTAAACGACCCTGCATGCTAGTGTAAACGTGGGATGCCAAGGCAAAAGTGGCCCCAGTAAAATTCACGAAGTGATTCTCATTATTTTTTAAGTTTACTTTGGCAAGTGGTGTTTTTCTCATGCAGGAGTTTAGTGTGAGCTTTTCATACATGTAGCAAGATTTCTCAAGTGGGGAAGACATTTGCGAAGAAAACTTCAAGAATCTTCATGTAAAGAAATACCTGCAGGTTGACTAGCCATCCCAGACGGGAAAAGCAAGACAAATGGATGGTTGGTGAAAAAAGAAGTAACATGCAACCATGTTGAAACACAGTAGCTGCATTATTTCAGAAAACAAGACCGGCATTCCTATAATACCATTATAAGGAACGCATGATTGATGGCAGCGAATCGCCAAATGCTAGTGAGATATCAATGAAATTGGTGGTATTACATGTAGAGAAAGACTGCACTCCAGTCAGCCTGAATTATGCTCTTGTTAGACTCATTAAGGAGCTCGAGCATGCGCGTTTTTGAGACACAGAGAGCAATCGGAAGAGAACATTTTACTACTTATCGCTAATGGATAAAAGATATTTAGCAATGTGAATGTGGTTGTGTGAGGGCAAGTTAAAAGTGAAGATAGCTCACTTCTGGTTGCCGTCCACATCTCAAAACCGCATGTGTTAAAGTGGTACTGCGACCAAAAAAACAATTCTTTTTTTGTTTTGGATTTCAAAACTATGTTAACTAAATACTAACTGACCCAAGTTTTAAGTTCTGATTTTAAAAAGGCACCTGTTTATTTTAACTGGAATTTTCTTATTTATTGATCCGCCATTACCAACTTTAAAATCTTAAGAGAGCTGGGTCGAGGAGAAAATGACGTCAAAGACTTGCTAGTTTAAGAATGCAATGCGTGTGTACGCAGCTGAATTAATATGCAGCACGGGAGTTTCGGGCTTTCAGACTTTTAAACCCGTGTTTTGCATATATAATAAATTGCGTTTACACGCTGAAATCTTAAGCTAGTGAGTAAATGACGTCATTTTCTCTAGATCCAACCCTCTGATGTCCTGTCGGTCAGTTTTGAACGTGAGTAATGGCGGACCGTAAAATCCAAAACTTACACTCAAAATAAACAGCCTTCGGATAAAACTCAAAGCTCAAAATTTTGCCAGTTAGGTGTTAAGCGACACACTTTCAAAATCGGAAGAAAAAAGGGAAATGATTTTTTGATCATATTACCACTTTAAAGCTCCCTAATATCACTCCAGTTAGCCTGGATGTCACTCAGGTTAGCCTAAATGATGCTCCAGTTACCCTGTTTACGCCGTTAGGTCACAAAGATGGAAAAAGTAACGTCATTCGGTTAAAAAGTGTATGCTCTCCAGTCTGCATTTTACCCTCAGTCTGCATTATGCAGACTGATTTTTACATTTTGGCATGGTCTGCAGTCTGCTGACTGAACAAGAAACCAAGCTTACTTACACTGTAGAACTGTAGTCAACCCTAAAGCCAATCGCTATCAACAGTGAAAAATTAGGAGAAACGATTATCAGATGGCTCACCTTTTAATCTTTTCAAGAAAGTATGCATTCTTGTGTCAACATTTCATGATGTTCAACTTTGAATTTTTCAACCGCAGGTCTTGTTAATTACCTTACTTATACGCGTTGCTTGTGATCTGATATGTTTCAAACTGGGCACAAATTTTTCCGATACCTAATTCAGAGGAAAAATCACTTGAGATGTAAAAACACTGTTCAAAATGGCTAAATCCGAACACACCACAAAATGGCCAATTAATGTCTCATTTCCAGTGCTCCTCGGCTCCTCTCCTAGGGAGAATCCGCTGATTGAAGGCGCAGGACTATGTAAGGTGCGACAGAAACGTGAGAGGACTGGGACAACTTTTCTTTATATTATTTATATTAAAATCTAAACATTTCAGCTGAAACGTTACTAAAAGAAAAGATTGCCAGCTAAGTTTAGGAGTTTTCAGAGGAACATTGGTTAAATGGGAGCCTTGCACAAGTCGCAAATATCCATACAAACCCTTATAATTTTGAGGCCTGCGTCTACCCAAGCGATACAAACTCTTTATTTTAGGTGACATTTGAAGAGCTATCATTTTGCCATTTTCCTCCTCTAAATACTTCTATTCATGGTGAAGACTCTCAAATTTAGTTGATCCTTCATGTGAATATCTTAGTTAGTTTTCAAACAAACGGAAAACAACCATTCTCTCTCTCAGTCCTCTCACGTTTTTGCAGTGGGCTTTTAGACAGTCTTTGATTGTATTACTAACGTTCAAAGAGATCAAAAGAGTACTCGCTAGCTAAAATCCAATGATTTATCGCCTGAAAAAGAGTCAATCCATGAAAACAGACGAGGTCAGGGGAGGGGGGACAGGGGTGGCATCTCAGGTTCCCATGAAACCTGCCCATGAATTAGGGCTTAAGTGTAGTTTTCATTATCACATCATCTAGGCTGCGAGCAATCTCTCCCGTCGGGAAGAATGCAAAAAAGTAAGCGCGTGAGCATAACTCATGACTGTGAGCGTGGCGTGCGAGCAATGATGCCACAATCACGAGCCGCTAGTAGTGCGGGCGTCGGAAAAAAGTTACTACTGGCTCGCAGCATCGAAGATTGTCCCTCGCACGTTGCACTCACAGTTATGCACGCTTACTTTGCGTTCTTCCCCACAGTGTGGCTGCTCGCAGTCTATGCTACGCACCATCATAAAGCTCTGCTGATCAGCAATGCTATAGAAAAAGTTCATGCACGTTGGCATGACATGCGTGGGGCCACACACGAGGAATGTGTTCAATACAGAAAAACCCTAACTCTCTTGATTTATTTAGTGCATACAATTCACCCAATGGCCCTTTTGGTTTAATGGTTAGCTTTTCTCATTTGCATTGAAATCTAATCCAGCGCGGGTGCAATTCATTTTCGGGCCACAACTACATCTGATTGTTCACTGATTTGCCTCACATGTTGGATTATTTTAACTATTAACAAATGAAGCTCCGCTTTTAGGCTTGGCTAAATCTATATATTATGCTTTTAACTATATCCTATAAAGCTAGACAGTGTCGTGCTTATCAAGTACATATTTCACATAACTAACGAACCTGTTGTATCCCTCAGTGCGGTATTTACAGTGTTCTGTGTGGAAGTAGTAGCGCTGGAGGTATTCTGTCAGAAGGCGTCTAAGATGGCCGTCACAGATGCTCCACGCCAGCTCTGATATCTCGTCGATCATCTCTGCTGTTAGCTCATTAGCAAGACTGGTATCATCAGCTTTGTCAAAAACAGATTTTGACGCAGTCATCTCAGCTTTGGCTACAGTAGTCTTGTCTTCATTTACTGCTTCTTTTGGACCTCTGTTTGGATTTGTCTGTTTGTTTTCTCCTGTCATCTTGACTTCTGGATCTGGTTCTTCTTCTTCTTCTTTGTCAAGGTCTGAACTGGTTTTCTTGCCCTTATCAATATTTTCATTCATTTTATAATTCTGATCTCTCTTTGAACATGTATCCATCTTAGCATTAGAAGGATTCTCTTTGCCTGTCATCCAGTGTGCAGCTTTCTCCCTGGGTGGGCAGGTTTCCTTGCTGTTATCTTTTTCTATACTTGTGGACTCTCGCTTGTTTTCACTTGATTCCCTCGAATCCCTCTGCTGTGCCTCTATAACTTGTTTCTCCAGCACATCTTCCAGTGTGTTGAGCAGAGAATGTTTCAGGTCAAATGTTTTCACCTTTTCTGACTGTTCCTTCTCTCCATAGTCTACCAGGTTATTGATGACCTTGAGTAGCACATATGCCAGGCGGTGGGCTCTGGGGAGAGAACTCATGATCTCGCCCTCCTGTATGCATGTCGAGGGCTTCCAGCAGTTGGGCCTCAGTAGAATGTTACACCTATCTAGCGTCGTCGTGAGATGTGAATGTTTTCTCCCTGCATCAGGCCACCAGTCTGCTACCACCACCGTAACCAGGTCAAACTTATAAGCCATACCCTGATATGGACCGGTAGCCACCTCCAGATAGATGCCTTGATTTGTGGTTCCGATGAGGTAAAACCCTGCTTCCTTAAGATGTTTAACATTAGCCAAAGCCTTACATTGTAACGCATAGATATGTTGACACATTTTATCTGCCTGGATTATCCCATCTTCATCTAGAAACTTCTCCCACTTGGCTCTGAGTTGTTTATTCATTATGGCGAGCACAGCATTGTCCCGGTCCATGTCTATAACGTGACTCACCCCTCCCTCCAGACCTCCAATATGGAGACGGATATCAGACTCGTCTGGTAGGCCGACCTTGGTGTGTTCCCTAGAGCTGCCTCCAAGCTCCTGAGTAATATTCAGCTTACTATCCAGAGTGTTGATTTCTTGGATGATGTAGTGGACAAATGTTTTCACCTGGGAGTTTAGTATGTGTGATGACTCGGTGTTCAAATTGACCATTCCAAGCCCAGGGAATGTGAGCAGCTTCCCAATTAGCTGATACTTTTCAATTGAATCACTGAAAAGAATTAGCAAGAAGATTATTAGAAATTTTGATAAATTAATCTTGACTCATTTGGCATGATTAATTTTAAACTGGTAAAAAACTAAAACAAATTGATAATAAAAACTGAAATGTGTTTACCTACCCTATTTTTAAATCATCTTTAACTGCCTTGGTCAGGTGTTTCTGAACATCTTTGGCTTCTTGGTTTCTCTTTTCAACATCATCACTTATCTGTGGCTCTCTTTGCTTTAAGAGCTCTATCATGTCTTTCTTATGATTGTTTATCAGTAGATTTGACATGATGTCACATTTGCCTTCATCTGGATGCCTTCGTCTTACAGGTCTTAACACTAGGTCTTCCGGTGTTAGGCCGTAAATGTCTTTCAAAGTTCTATCTGCACCATTTTGGAGAAGAAATTGAGTACCCTCAATGTCACCTTGGTGTATGCTCAAATGTAGGGGACTGCAAGCCATTAATATCAACCATATTCACTATACTGGGTTCTTTTGTAATGAACTTCTCAATGACTCTATCCATGTGTGTTGGCTTGCCAGAGTAGTAATAGATATGCAGTGCTGTTCTGCCAAAGATGTCTTGAGTGATCTCCACTTCGTTTTGTTGTAGTAGATAGTCCAGCATCTCAAACTGACCTCCAAAATGGGAACTTGTTTGAAGGGGAGTGAGTTCTTCTCCAAGCGATGTAGATACCAGCAAAGATGGTATTTTACCACTTTTTTCTTCTGTTTCAGCATTGTTTGCTGATGCATTGTGCCTTTGTTGTTTCTCATGGTTTTCCAGATATTTCAGTATGTCCACATGCTCGCATTGTGCAGCCATATGTATTGCCTTATATCCATATGATCCGTACTGCTCCAAGCTCGCGCCATGAGATACTAAGACCTTAACCACATCTAAGTGCCCATTATGAATAGCCATGTGCAGTGGGAGATATCCGCTATCCGTTTTAGCATTCACTTCAGATCCGTGTGATATCAGCACTTTGACCACGTCTGTAAAGCCGCTTAGTGCTGCATTAAGAATGGCTTGCTCACCTTCATCTGATTTCTGATTTACATTAACACCGTGCTTCAATAAAAAGTCTACCACATCAGCATACCCTCCAGAAGAGGCTGCATGGAGGGAGAACAGTCCGTTAGACATCCTCACATTGATATCTGCACCTTTCTGGATCAGCAATTCCACTATTTCTAAGTGTCCATATTGACAAGCTATATATAGCGGCATGAATCCGCCTCTTGATGTTCCGTTAACGTCTGCTCCATGGGCTAATAATAATTCCACTATGTCTTTTTCACCATTAATGCAGCTCATGTGAATTGCAGCAAATCCATCCTGCCTTCTGGTTCTGATACCGGCGTCAGCGCTGTTTTCTAGGAGTATCTTAACAACGTGTGTATGTTTACTGTTAGATGCAACATGAATTGGGGCGAGACCCTCTTCGGATATTTCATCAACTCTGGCACCTTTCGTCAGCAACAATTCCACAATATCTGCATACCCCTCTTTACAGGCTATATGAATGGGGCTATTGCCATTAGCACTTTTACCATTAGCATCTGTGCCATGTGCCAACAAGGTCTCTACAACTCTTTTGTGCCCATTTTCACAGGCTAAATAAATCGGCATAAACCCATTATCGGTTCTGTCATCTACTTGGGCGCCATGGGCTATCAGTAAATCCACAATCTCCTTAGATCCTTGTATGGAAGCTGAATGGATAGGCTTTAATCCTGATTTAGTTAACACATTTATATCAGCACCATGTAACAGAAGCATTTTGACTATGTCGACTTTCCCGTGCCCACAGGCAAAGTCAAGCGAAGTTTCCTTATCATTTGTTTCCCCATTTAATTCCGCTCCATAGGCTAAAAGTAGTTTCACAACTTCTTTGAATCCATTTTGGGAAGCTATATGGATGGGAATGAGTCCATTGTTTGCTTGAGAATTGACATCTGCGCCACTGGCGAGTAAAAACTGCACTATTTCAACATGGCCATGTTTTGCTGCTGCATAAATGGGGGCAAAGCCCTTCAATGTTCTCCCATTCACATGTGCACCATTTGTCACCAGTGTTTCCACCACTGCTCTATAACCTTGTTCTGCAGCAATATATAGAGGAACAAACCCCTCAGGTGTTCTGATGTTCAGATCTGCACCATACAATAGCAATATATCCACCATTTCCTTATGCCCAAGGAAAGCAGCTGCATGTATGGGTGCCAATCCATTTCCTGATAAGGCATTCACATCCGCTCCATTTGATAAGAGTAATGGCATTATTTCTGTTTGCATATTTTCCGTGGCAATGTTTATAGGCCTGGTACCATCAACTGTACTCCCATCTACCTGAGCTCCATGGGATAGAAGTGTTTTTACTACTGCACTGTGGCCATTGAAGCATGCAGTGTGCAGTGCCATAAAGCCTAACTGCATCTTCTCTGTGACCTTGGCTCCTTTATCAATGAGAGCTTGAACCATTTCTGGGTGTCCATTTTGGGCAGCCAGAAATAAGGGTGTAAAACTATTGTCTGCTCGAACATCCACTTCTGCCCCATTTGATAATAATAAGTTGACTACATCTATGTGTCCGTTCTCTGCTGCAATGTGAATTGGCAGTTTTCCTTGATGTCTGTGTTTGTTAATCTCAGCTCCATATGGTAATAAGACCTCCACTACCTCCTTGTGGCCATTCTGAGCAGCAATGAACACAGCTGTAATTCCATGGCTAGTCCTACCATTCAGTTCTGCACCATGGAGTATCAGGAGCTCCACTACCTCCTTGTGACCATTCTGGGCAGCTATGTGGATGGGTAGGATCCCCTGGCCAGTTCTCCCATTGACCTCTGCACCATGTGCTAGTAATATTCCCACTACCTCAGTGTACCCAGCTTGTGAGGCTAGATGGATGGGAAGGACTTGGTTTTCTATGCTCCAGTTGACATCAGCTCCTTGGGATGATAATTGCTTGACTAGATCTGCTTGGCCAGTTCCACAAGCTTCATAAAGTTTCTTGTTGATGTCTATGTCCATTGTGTAGGAATGGTTACTGAAACTTGAATTAAACACACAATCATATGGGTAGGAATATAATTTTGTATTGTTTTAAACATTTTGCCTGTTTTCTGAAGCAAGAATATATAGCTAATAACTTGACTTCATTATCCCCAGAAAGTTATTTGGTTATTTTCATTGTATTAATAGCCTATTAGTTATTATATCTGCCATATCGGATGATAGCTTTGATAGTGTTATCATAGTTTGAATATTAATGATACCTTGAAGACTAGAGCAATTTTTAATTAGTGTTTATTTTCTTTTGTCATATATTCAACTTACCTTTTATAAGATTATAATCTTGAACACATATCTGTTATTATTGATATTATCATATATTTTGCTTTATGGCAATATCACTCTCTTGTGTCCTGTTTTCACTATTATCATTTTGCTGTTTGTTAGCTCAGAGATGGGAAGTAGTGAGGGTGACATTAACTTGGACATTTACATAAAAGTGGGTCATTTTGCTATACTAGAACATGTAGGGAAAAGTAGGTCATTTTTCTATGACCCATTTTACTGGCTGTGTACTTTACCTCTTGAACATAGAGGTTTGTGGTATTGTACTTTCCCATTTTGCAAGCCACATGGCTATAGAAAATAAAGCATGAATAAGCTTAAAGGATAATTGTGTGACCCCAGATTGGCCCACGTCAGATTCAGAAAATATTGAACTGGGATTAAAAAATGTAGACAGCTAGCAATTAGACTAGCACCACAGCATGAGGTTATGTCTGGCTTATAACTGTGACCTTGTCTTTTTAGTGTTATTAGCTCGATTAAAAGTTCCTTTTTCTCACATATATTTCATAAAATCTCACAAAAACCATTAAATAATGACCATATTTCTACAGAATCATGCTTGAAATGCATTCTTTAGTCGTTATAAGATAAAAGGAAGGTAAAGTTTAGGAGCTCAGCTTGTGTGGCTGTCTCTGGTAGGACTGAGGTCAGTTGTGGGTTGTTGCTTTTTACACCGGAGGTTGACCAACTTTTCAAATCTAACTAGGACAGCTAAAGATAGTCCTTATAACTCTGAGCTAATCCTTTAAGGCATGAATATAAAAGATAATAGTAATAATAAAATGAATATTATGCATTATAAAAGGACTAAACCCAGATTGAATTTATTTTTTTGACAAATCTCACCTAAAATAATTTTTTTCAAAAATATGACAAATAAAAATAGTTTCATTTTGAATTATGTTTCATAGTTTTCAACCACATTGAAAGAAAGAAACAAAACATGAATATAGTTCTATGTTTTTTGTTTTTTCAAAACAATATGTTCTCAAGCAAAAACTGATCAAAACTATTTACATTGTCCTGATAACCGACCATCTTTGAAATTTGATCAGATTCCATCTATGAACTGTGTCAACATCCCCTGTACAGGCCGTCATGCCTGACAGTGCATTACTTTTTAGTGAAAAATATAAGCTTTATGTCGAGATCTCTCCCCAGCGTTAAGATTCCCTGCACGATACCAGCTGTCCAGTTATATGATAACCAGGAGAAAATCAATTCATGGGTTTCTTTTTCCCTATGCTATGGGGCTATAATGACATTATCACCTGTCTTATCAGCAGGGGCCATAATAAAATTGCTATGAAGGTATTCAAGTTCGCGCTTAACTGAGGGCTTTGTAAATATTTGTGATCTGTATGATTTAACGGTTTTCTTCAGTTTGACAATTTTCATATCTACATGTACAAGACACATGATTTCGTCAACATAAGCCTGAAGACAGATGATCCCATATCCTTCACGTTTGCACCACTTTTTGACACATGTACTCAAAGAATCCAGAATGATGGAATGATTTTTACCCCAATGAATATGATTAGCTCACATTATAAAATACAGCTGTTCTCTTCAGAGTATAATCATAGACTGATCTTTGTTTACATTCTATGACGTCAAGTAACCTAGCGCGCAATGACATCACAATACTAAGTAGGTCAGTGACCTCATTGCGCGGGAAGATCCAAAGGATCCAGACCCAAGATCAAGGGTCCACCTAGTGATCGTATAGTGAATTAGGTCTAGAATGAATAAATGTTAAAGTGGCACTATGATCAAAAAATCATTTCCTTTTTTTCTTCAGATTTTTAAAGTGTGTTCGCTTAACACCTAACTGGCAAAATTTTGAGCTTTGATTTTTATCCAAAGGCTGTTTATTTTGAGTGTAAGTTTTGGATTTCATGGTCCACCATTACTCACATTCAAAACTGACCAACAGGACATCAGAGGGTTGGATCTAGAGAAAATGGCATCATTTACTCACTAGCTCAAGATTTCAGCGTGTAAACACAATTTATTATATATGCAAAACACGGGTTTAAAAGTCTGAAAGCCCAAAACTCCCGTGCTGCATATTAATACACACGCATCGCATTCTTAAACTAGTGAGTCTTTGACGTCATTTTCTCCTCGACCTAGCTCTCTTTAGGATTTTAAAGTTAGTAATGGCGGACCAATAAATAAGAAAATTCTAGTTCAAATAAACAGGTGCCTTTTTAAAATCAGAACTTAAAACTTGGGTCAGTTAGTGTTTAGTTAACATAGTTTTGAAATCCAAAAAAAAAAGCAGTACCACTTTAAGCTTATAAGACCACAATTCCCCCTCCTATGTTTCTAAAAATTATGCACATAATTTTTACAATAATATCTTAACATTTATGAATTAACATTAAAATACAATAATTAACTTTAAGTACTTCAGCATAAGATTCTAAGGCATAGCAAGGTACATGTATATGATACAGTGAGCTTAAATATATCATGATATGAAAATATTAAACAACATGCAAAGTGACAAACTTGGATCTTCCAAAGCCCAGATGATCCAACATGCAAAGTTATCATCTATCCAACCCATCCCCAAAGTTTACACCAGAAACAACCTAAATATGCAAACGACGGCGTTTTTTCAATTTCCAAATGGAAATACGAAAAATTAGCCGTCTATC
This sequence comes from Platygyra sinensis, assembly GCA_019787425.1. NCBI lineage: Eukaryota > Metazoa > Cnidaria > Anthozoa > Scleractinia > Merulinidae > Platygyra > Platygyra sinensis. The sequence continues at coordinate 26,939 of JAHPZR010031388.1, forward strand.
CACGTTCCGTAGACGACACAGAACTTGGTCATTTCATGTTGTTGTTTTCGCAGAGGACGGCAAAGAAATGTACGAAGATCCATAACGCACGTGCACAGCTATTGTTTTGCTCATTAAACCTTTTGTTTGGTGACGTTCTCGTTGCCGTCGTCCGTCCCGTGGTTTTTTGCTTAAGCTTCCCTATAGGAAGGGGGGCGAATAGGGGTATGTAAATCCGCCGATTCTGCCTAAAAATTATGACCTGGAATCCGTCGATCCGCCTCAAAAAAATCAACCTAAATCTGAATCCCCACAAATATTGTTTTTTTGCCGCGCCGAGATGAAATACGCGCGAGATATGCCAAAGCGACTTTCAGTTTTTTGTTGGAGTTTTAACCTTTTGACCCAAGAGATCTGAAAAGATTGAGGTTGGTCCCCACGAGGGTTACAAGGCTACTTTTCTCACGGCCCATCACGGAATCTGTCCACGCTAAAAGTTGCGTGACTATTTTCTAGTCCCCATTTTCCTTCACTGCGTGACATCCCAGCACATAAAAGAGAGAAAAGTGAGATTTTTTTCCGGGGGAAACGTTTGAGAATCCCACGAATTCCGACCTTCATAACAAACCAAAATCGAAAAAAAATCAGGCCCCAAAAAACTGGATAAAACCGTGATCCGCTGTGATCATAGGATTTGCAGATCCATTTAAAATTTTTTCCACCCTGAATTTCCCAGATCCGGGCCTAAGATTATTTTACCCAAATCCGCCGATCCGTAGACCCCTATTCGCCACCCTCCCCCCTCCCCCCCCCCCCCCCCCCCACCCTATAGATTAATCAACAGACGCTTTTTCCTCAGTTTATTGTGCTTAATGATTCCCCCTTGGAAATCAAATCAAAAATTGTCACAAAATCCACTTGCCCACTGGAGCGGGGGGGAGAACTAATTTGTGGTTTTTTTTGCACTGACTTACCTTGTAAAGTTCGGATTGCAATTGACTGAACTAAATTTTCTCTTTTCAACAGGTAAATGTGTCGCAAATCAGTTTTTAAAAAGTCCATTTAGGATACTTAAAACTCCCGAAAACAAATTTGGCTAAACTACAGAAATACAAGGGCCCCTTAATTTTACATTCTCAATTGAATCACGAAGGTGCGCTATTGGGTTGTTTTATGCCCTTTCGTTTCTAACAGAAAGATTTTGGACACATGTAAAACAGGTGGTCCGAAATGGCCCTGAAATTCTGTAGTAAATTTTTCTGTTTTCTACTGCCAGAGACACACATTAAAGTACCCAGGTGAATGTCATTTCACTATCGTACTCACATTAATTTTAAGCCGAGTTCTACAGATTGTTTACTTACAAATTGTTCGGGTTGTTTGTTTACAGAGTATTTGAAATTCCTCCGTTTTCGTTTCTAAAACAACACTGAAATTGTGAAAGTAAAGATTATGTCCGAGTCACAGGGAGCACACAATCTTGCTGAGTAGGGCAGGAGTAAAATAAAGGAACGAAAAGAATGAATAGTTTTTTTTTTACCTTTTGTCCTCCTCTTTGTCCATCTCCTTTTGCGATTTTACTGGGAAAGCCCGCTGCTTACAAATCCTGCGTAATAACATTGAAGTGGTAAACTGTACCTAGGCCTTTCCGCGCTCAGCCAAATATTTTTTTGTTTGTATAAAATTTGACAAGGGAGGCAACTCTTTGCCAAAACATTTTAAACGCACTGCGAATATTCGCTCGAATCTCTAAATTTCGTTGCTTTCATGAAACCAAACAAACACAAAATGAGGTCGGAACGTTTTTTCTACAACTTGGCCGAATTTGTTTTCGAATACTTTTGCACAGTCGGAGAATTTTTAGCGAGTTTTACAAAGTTTTGTCTCATTCGCTTTTCACAACATGATCGTACCGTTACCCAAATCCCAAAACACGTTATCCAGCGCGCGCTTCGCGCTCCCCTCAATCTCCCAAACGGGTTTTTTTTTGACGAAAAAGGTTTTTACAAAATCCTTCCATAGCTCCCATTTATTATCGCGGAGTCTCGCTAAAACGCTTCAGGTATTAATTTACGACAATTTTTTTTCCGTGCGGAGATCGGCCGACTTCAGAACATGTAAGAAAAACAACGAACCAGGGGAGGAGTTTTGTAGAGATTGTCGTGTCAAAAACGCCATGAGTGGGATAGGGAGGGGGAGAGCGAGCGCGCGCTGGATGACGTGTTTGGGATTTGGGTAACGGTACGATCATGTTGGCGAAAAGCGAATTGAGACAAAACTTTGCAAAACTCGCTAAAAATTCTCCCGACTGTTGCAAAACGCCACGCAGGCTTAGGTTTTTATATACATGCAGTTTTATTATGTAAATTATGTCGACTGAGGGACTGTGGTAGCAGCATTTAAGAATTCCAAAAAAGTGGGCCGGGTATTCTGCAATCTAGCCGTAATACTGTACTTCAATTGCGTTGGTCTATGGTGGCCCATTAACGTCATAGCATTTTTAGCACTTTTTTTTTTAAAAACACTATTGTATTATTTTTTCATTATTATTATTATTTTTTTTAATTCTCCTATTTCAATTAAGGAAATATATATTTTTTTTATTTTTATTTCAAACGAGGCTACACGGCCCCTTGAACGCCATAGCAAAAAAAAAAAAAAAAGACAAAAACAAAAAAAAAACCGCTTCATGGCCCAATTGACGCCATAGACCCATAGTGCAGCTCGGGTAGCCCCTCATAGCGAAACCACGGGTCACCCAAGGCATTACTGCAATGACCACAATGCCCCTTTCGCGGCATATTGAAGTGCAAACTGGCGTGGTATCCTGTCAAAACAACTTCTAAAATACTTTTAATATTACTTTCAGTCCTCCCTTTCATCATGGTCAACGAAAAGAAGAACCTGGCGGGTGGGACAACTAATAAAGGAATCGGTGTAGCTAAGAAAGAGAAACGCAGAAAGACAAGGGAGCAAAATCCGAATTTGACTGAATGGAACTCACGGTGGCAAGCGATTTGTCAGAGAAAACGTGGGAAGGGAAAAAATGCCCAGAAATATTCTTCCGCATAGGCCCCCTTTTTTTAAAGTGGTCCCCCCCCTATAAACCGCCAACAGGTTTTTTTTTTTTATAGTTTTTTATGGTAGCTCTATACTGTGTAAAAAGGTTATTTCTAAGAAAAAAAATTGGATTCTGAGATTTTTAACGCCCTAAGATATCGCCTTAAAGGTTCCCGCTTTCAGGCCCACGCCCAATGAAGTGGACCGTGAGTCAGATGGCCGAGAACTAGAGTCTGGGTTTCTGAATGGGTCGTGACGTCAATGAGTCAGGAAATCACGCGATTCTTCTAGTTTAGGTAATTGTTGTTTCAGTAGTGGGTGAGAGGAGTTTTCCTCGCACACAAAAAAACAAACAAATCGAAGTTTTCGTCGAAGCGAGATTGCGGTGCGTTCAAGCAAGCGACAATAACAGACATAAAGAAGCTTCGAGGATATTCCCTCAGTGACGCCCCGTCATTCGTCACGGCAATCTAACATTACGCGTCGGCACCAA
>JAHPZR010031389.1:0-2500 GCA_019787425.1 Platygyra sinensis
TGAAATGGATATTGACCGCGGTCTAGATTTTCCCATCTAGACCGGCAACTAGACCAGTAATGTTTTGAAGTGAAAAACTTGCAAGCTAAAATGTAAAATAATTGACTGTTTTCATCTCAAAATATATATTCCTGTAAATGCCGAAGAGCTGTTGAGAAAAAAAAGTAAAGAGGACGAACAAACTTTCAAAGAATTAAATTCGGCTCATCGCCGTTCGCAAGCAAAATGTCAGTTAGTACAAACTAATTACATGAAACGAATTAAATTGTTCTTGTTTTTGTCATATAATAAACATCTTATTAACCGAGCTAAGTCGGTCTGTATGGGAGAATTTTGACCTCGGTCGCGTGTACAGACCTCACTGCGTTCGGTCTGTACTTACGACCTCGGTCAAGATTCTCCCATACAGACCTCCTGCTCGGTTAATAAGAGCTAAATAAAACCTAACGCTAATAATTCATGACGTTTCGACCTCTCCGAGGTCATTTTCGGGTGAGTAAAATTTTCTTAATTAGCATAACCAGTTGCGGTGAACGCTAAAATGCGATAAAATATATATAAAAAAAGTGTTAAAAATATACAACAGGGAAAAAAATAAAATTAAAAAAATTAAAATAATCGTAGCAAGAATTGCTCTAAACAAATAGTTTGAATTGAATCGCACTGTTTGTTTAGCGTTGGTTTCAGTTCTTTGATAAAAAAAAAAAAAACCATTTCAAAAATAAGACAGTCAAATTTGTTCTGACACTTTTTTAAGATTAGAAATAAACTCTGTGTGAAGTCTTCTGGCTCCATATCGTGCTGCTCTCTGATGTGATTTCCGAATGCCGATCCTTTGTGTTCTTCAATTCGTTGGTGTAGGTGTCGGCACGTGTAGCCGATAGCCTCATCACACAGGCCGCACTATATGCACCATGCATGTGTGGTGCGATAGTTTTTATTTCAAAATCGATTTCTAAGAAACTACTTGCTAATAATTATGCCCTGCTTATTAAGCCTAGTGTTCCACATCGGATTCAAATGAAAGCTAAGTCCTAAATTTTACGTTCTTGTTGTACATACTACTTATTGTGCCCATGTGCACAGACATTTACCTCACTGAGCTATGTTTATGAATCAAAGTAATACAAACCTGGCCAACGGAGACATAGTAATCATGAAAGTAGCAAAGAATAGCTAAGGGTTGACCCAGAATAATTGACACCCAGACTAGCACATTCCCATAGTTAGGATAATCCTTCAAAAAGTATTTTCCAATAAGATGTAGTGGCACCTGGTAAAAAAAAGATGGAAAAAAAAAGAAAAAAAATCAATGCCTTTTAAAATAGTTACAATGTCTCCCTTAACGGGACTTTCAAAATGATGTACAAACCCCGGATAATGAATTGAAATATTCTGATCACCTATTAACATGACAATGTAGACTGGATACTGAATACAGGAAAATACATCTTAACTTAGTTTGTCAACTTACTTGAGAAAGCATTGCCAAGAACGCCCAGAATCTGAAAAGCCTCAGTGGAACACTAACTAAAAACTGTAAAAAACAACAATTAGTTGGTGATGTGTTCTTAGGCAATGGTGGTTACCAACATTTTGATGCCAAGGTGGTGAGGGGGTGGGAAGTGGGTAGCAGCAGTGATCTACTTGTGTCTGGGGATGAGCAAATATTTATCACGCTATAAAATCTGGTGTGTACCTTTGGCCACTTAAGTTAAACATGCTGCACCATGTTTGTACTACTCAACAATGCAAATTTGTATGAAGATATGATTGATCATTGCAGTTACGCAAAACTTAAGCAGTTGGAAATTAAGCCCAAAAATATTTCAGGCTTGAACAGGATTCAAACCCATGACCGCTGTGATATCAGTGCAGTGCTTTACCAACCAAGCTATCAAGCCATCTGCGAGCTGGCCATGCTAGGAGTCACAACCTGATCAGGGGCCCACTTCTCGAAAGCCCCAGAAACTTTTTGGGCTTGCAAAGCCATTTTCAGTTAATCTGGCTTGATAGCTCAGTTGGTAGAGTACTGCACTGGTATCGCAGAGGTCATGGGTTCAACTCCAATTCAAGCCTGAATTTTTCAGGATAAATTTCTCAACTCTTTAAGTTGTGTATAACTGCGATAATCAATCACGTCTTCATAATAATTATCTTTGTCCACAGTTCAAATGTGTGATATTTCATATATTCACTTGAAGGCAAATTTATGCACAACTTAAATACATGACTATAGGGTACATACTTCGTGGAAGAATGCAGACAGCAAAAATACTGCTACTTGTGCCTGACGGGATGAATATCCTGACTGCAGCATCGGTGTGTAAAGATGCCTGTTAAATCACAACAAAGTATACATCAAAAACTGGAGACTGATCAGCACATGTATGTATGTCTTGTAAAGCCAGGCAAACACTCATATAGAGGCTGGGGTTGCCTAGTTGCTGTACTGCTTTCTCCCTTACCATGAATGTTCAATTGATTTTGGCTACAAAAT
>JAHPZR010031389.1:7500-29239 GCA_019787425.1 Platygyra sinensis
ATTAGATTGGGTTTTTGTGATATTCAGAATAATCAAGGTCTTGGTTTCAGCTTCAGCTGATAACCCTTTACCTCCACCTTGATTATTCTGGATATCACAAAACCTCATCCAAATTATTGTTTAACAATATCTTGCCTGCATCTGATTCAAAACAATTTCATGCATACCCAATATTTCCAGTATAAAATTATGTACTAAGTGTGACACAATTCTTACAGCAATCAAGCCAATTGAAACAAGTAAGTGTGTTGATGACTTTCTTGATTTTTTTTGCAGTAATTATTTATTATGAGCTTTCAGTAATCTCTGGGTTCAACAATTTGTTTGTAATAATTTGTTTTGAAAATGCTCTGAATTTACAGCAGTTTACATTTATTTAACAACAATTAACATGATAATACAGAGTAGATGAAGGCAAAAATAATTATATGAATTATATTATACCGGTAATTTTACATAGTTTTTTGGCAAAGATGTTAAACACGAAGGATATGGGAAAAGGAAAAAAATCCTCTGAGAACAGGAACAACATGATATTGCCTGACTGCAAATTACATTTCATTATTAAGGTATCAATATTGATCTACCGGTAGTCATGTAATAACAGAAGTCACAAATTGAATTGATAAGACTTACAAACTCTGCAATTCTTCTTAAGAGAAATCGTATTCGTATTCTTGAGTTTCTTGGAAAGTTAAGCTCATAACACAGAGTAGGTGCCAAAATGAAGTAATACAGATCTGAAAAAAACAATCAAATGAATAATTTTTTTACAGTCACACAATAAATTATTAGCAAAGGTTACAGTAATAAGCTGACAGAGATGAATGTATTTTAACCAACATAGTCCATTACAATGTCAATACTAGCCTTATAATACACTCTGACTAGAAATTTGTCCAAAGCTCTGATAACACGATTAAGAACATCCAAAGGACTTGATGGATTTAAACTTCATTATCCAGTGTATCAGCAGTACATAAAAATGGCTAAACTGTAATAGATTAATTTGCATGTCCACATTATTCATCCTGACCTCTTTGAGTGAGATTGTTTGGGTAGACTACCAGGGAAGCAGTTTCAGGTTTTCCATTTGCAATTTGTCCTGCAAAGATGCAACAATTGAAGGCCTTCGGGCAAAAAGGGCGTATATCGGTTTTTGGCCGATTTTCATTTTTTTTCAGGATCGAGCTAATTTTTCACAGACTGACTTGTTTTGACATGAAACGCATCGTTCTGTAATTGCTTTGGTAGTTATTCGCTTCGTTCTCTAGAAATAACGTATGCAAAAAACTCAGTTTTGCGTGAAGCGGCATCTTTATGAGCAAATCTTTCGAAGGCAGATTTCGACGCGACCCGAACTTAAACGATTACTGTTGGCAGCTTCGACAGCAAGTTAAAATTTTTAAATTGATGTTTTGGTTTGTGAAATAGCTAGAGAAACAGAAAAAAAAAAAAAAAGCGCCGGACCTTGTATCGAACCCGCGTCACAACAAAACAAATCCAGACCCGCTCTGTAGCGCGCCTTAATCGCTTGCACTAACGGAGCAGCACTAAGCAGCAATAACTGATTTGCGTAATTATACGAATAATAAAACTAAGTGAAACAAAAGGTTTCTTTTGTTTCTCGTTGAACAAAAGGTCTCCAAAAGAAAACTGAGTTTTTTTGCATACGTTATTTCTGGAGAACGAAGCGCAAATTCACCAAGACAATTACAGAACGATGCGTTTCATGTCAAAACAAGTCTGTCTGTGAAAAATTAGCTCGATCCTGAAAAAAATGAAAATCGGCCAAAAACCGATATACGCCCTTTTTGCACGAAGGCCTTCAATTAATATTAGTTTATTATGTATACAGTGGCTGAACAAAACTCATATAAACTTAAAGTGGCACTACTGACAAAATTGCATCTTTCCTATCTTTCCTACTCTTTCAAATATCTCATTTCGTTCAAGAGATATTCCAGTTTTTTAGCTAAGTGATGATGCAACTTAAATTTTGCTCAAACATGTTAGGTCTAGTTTGTGGCCTGGTTTTTTTAATTTAACATTTTCTGAGCCAAAAATCACTAACACATTAAAATCAAGTGGGTATGGACTGGAAAAGAGTGAGTTGCCATGGGAACAGAATTTTTTTATAACCCTAGGTGTGTTTCCTGTATAACCATTAGGCTGCCAAGTTTCAATGGTTAGTGCTGCAAGATACCTCTATAATCTATACTTACCGTAATGTACTATTGGGTCGAGTGTACGATATCATCAGTCATCTCATTTTGCATATTTTACACATTTTTCAAACTTAAACATCACTGGAACTAATGCACATTATTTGCAAAATGGTAAACAATATTTTTATTCTTTCATGAAATTCTAGGTGATACACCTAAAAATCAAGGGGTATAAATTTGGTCATGGTACCACTTTAAATACCAGCTACAGTAAGTGTTGTACCTGTTACATGTACATTGCATATTACAAAATCTAAAGTTATACATTGCCATTGACTGGATGAATAATATTTACCATCTTTGTCATGCTTGACCAATCCTATTCTGTGCCAACTGTTGACACAAAAATAGCTAATCAGCTTCAGCCAGACAACAGTATACCACATGACGGCGATCAGTGCTGCCCCTATAACATAGAATTAAATATTTAATAGTTAACAATCAATTAGTTAAAATTACGTTTTAGAACATAGTCTTAAGAAAATATGTGCACTGATTGGTTAAAAATCGTGTTTTAATCTATAACTCAATGGAGACACAGTTCTAGCACAATTAAGAGAATTAACATTCTGATGATCAAAGCAAACAAGCTGTTTACTTTTTTTTCATCATCATGATGGTGTTTCTAAAGAAAGAGAAAAATGTTCTCCACTTTTCTACTGAGTTCTAGAAACCCCCATAAAAGTTTGGGAGAACTTGGAAAAGCTGTGGAAACATGCATGTACACCTGCAGCTTGTGTTCCCACAACATTTCTCATTCGCCCAAACTTCCACTCGTGTTTCTATAATTTGATAGGAACATGGTAAATGTTAAATTCTATTTCTTAAATATAGTGTAGTTAATTTGTAACCATATTAAGTCTTGGGGGGGAAAGGGGGGGGGGGGGGCACAAAGCCTGCTGATTGCAGTCTTGTCAATCCTACAGTATCTTGCAACAACGACAATCAAGCTCTATGTAAAGTGGTCAAACTGTATGGCTTTTTTTAACTTTGCGACTTTTCGGAAAAATTACCAAGGGACATTTTGGTGAATCAGTTCAGGCCAATTTCCTGTTTTTGTACACATCCTTCAGTAGGAGTGTATCCTTAAGGATGGCACCTACTAAATAGAAAGGTTTGTGTTCCATGTTAAGACCATGCAGAAAAAGTAGATCTTTGCAAGGGCTATTGGAATCCACAAAAAAAATGGGGATAGCCACGCATTTTTTTTGAGATAATTATTAGCCTACAGAAAAGCAAACACATTTATAAAGATCTTAAAACTACATAGTAAAATGATAACATAAAAACAAATTGTTAATTTTTTGGTATGTTTTTAATAGCAAAATAATAAAATTTTTGTAACAGCACTTTTAGTCTCTCTGACAGCCCTTCTCTGGTTCAGCTAAAATAAAGCTATTAAATATGTTTTGCTCACAACCTGAAACTAATCACTTGTTGAACAGGCTTGCCAGTCTCATTTCATAACAAAAAATATTGGGCTAACCATGCATTTTTAAAGTTATTGACCTTTTTTTGACAACATGACTTTTACAGTGCCCCATTTTAATTTTCCCGTCACCTCCCCAGTAAGTAAAACATTTGCATACCTTGTAAAACCCACACAGAAAGATTATTTCTATAATAATTATTACTAATACCACACCTCTGTCCCCATCCTCCTTAGTAGCCATAGCAGAGAGGTTCAATAAAAAATATTGATTAAAGATACAGGCATGTATTGGGCAAGTACAAAATTAATGCATCTCGATGTAGCACTAATTAAAATAATTAATCAAACTTACACGGTGGAGGATGGAAAACTAGCACCACTGTGCATGGTACTATTAGCATGGTCAAAAGAAAAACAAAATGAAAAAAGCGTCCAATCCGCTCAGATATTTTGCCCTACAAAACAAAATTAAGACAGTTGGATTATTTTATATGGATAGCGTTAGGGGGTCAATAGGGTTAGGGATAGGGATAGGGTTGGGGGGCTCAATAGGGTTAGGAATTGGGATAGGGTTAGGGCTGGTGGTGAGCGTGTTACTCTTTTTGAGAAACACCCCCACCCCCCTCCCCGCCCAAAAAAAAAAAGTGAAAAAATCACCTAGTTAGAAGAAAACTAACTAGTTAAAAATAAAATCACCTAGTTAGAAAAAAACTAACTCTAGTAAAATTATAAAATTAACTGAGACCAAAAATTAACTGCAACATATAATTATATTTTTTCATCAAGACATAAATTTTATATTATTCAATAATATTTAATGTTAAAATTTGTGCTTACAGGCAGCCAAATGGTTATAATAATTGTGCTACTCTGACTCCTGACCACTGAGAGGTCCTGGTTTTAGCCCTGTTCAGTCACTAAAGAATGCAACACATTGTCAGTGTGTTGCATTCTTTAACAAGGCCGTTAATTCTCAGAGTGCCGCGGTCTGTAACCCTGTAATGGAGTAGATATATTCCATATCACTTCACTCCATTGGAACTCAGTTCAAATGCAGGTCTACTTAACCTGATGTTCACATTAACAAAGTCAACCATTACTGGTACAGTATTTTAGACATTGTTTGTACTTACTGAGGCTAGAAGCTTCTCTAACCAAAATATTGCTTGGATAAAAACATTAGAAACTGAAAAGCAACAAATTAAAACAAATATTTAACTAAGAGCCCAAGTTAAACTCAAGTCATTTGAGTAGCTATGCAGGATAAACAATAATATTTTACTGTCTCAAAACTGTATTCTTCAGAATACTACGAACTGAGTTTTGAATCCAGAGTTTCGAGTTTCAAAACAAGCAAATTAATTTTGCTGTTGACTGATCTTTTGAGAAACAAATTATTTACATAGTATACTTACAGATCACAAGGGATGCTGAGGGCCAACGGTATGGATCTTCCAGAAATATTGTTGTTACCTGAACAGGGTCGATAAGTAAGCCATACCTACATGAAGGGAAGTAAAGACAATAAGTATTATTTTGAATGAGTTTGTGACACAACAAGAAAGAGGTGATCATGATATGAAACAAATAATTCAAATTAAAAACTTTACAGTGTAATTAGTAGGTTCGTTCTTTTAACTAATGAAATACAATGTAACTTAAGATGATAGCCAAGTAAACTACTAACTTAAGACGAGTTTTTGTAAAATAACTAATAAAATTTTACTGATCATCAGGAACCCCCAGTTTCATCAATGAAAAGAAAATGCTTAATATGCTTATCAACGTTAACTAAAATATTAATTAACCAAGACTTCTAGCTCCCTACAACAGTGATCTCTCTGCAATGGCCAGAGAGATATAGCAACTACAGAAAGATAACTTTAACTTATGATTTTATTTTTGCTGATCAATAGTCTTTGGAAGGCATTTCAAAATACCTGAGCAGAGTAGATGCCTTTTTCAGTTTTCCTTTTATCATTGTTAATACTGGATGGAAAACTAAAACTGTAAGAACAGCTGAATGCTAGTTTTCCATCCTCCACCATGCAAGTGTCCAGTATCTTAATTTATTAACTAAAGATATTATTTTAACAACAAAATTAAACTTACTTTAGCACATTATCAAGTGCTACTCTGAAGTTTGATAAAATCTGCAATTAAAGAACATATATTTATCTGTCATTAACACTCATAAATACTTGGTACCAGTACCACAGAACACATAAATCTAACATGACCCTAATCATACATGAAGTATCACGTACATTTGATATATTTAGTAATTTTAAAAACTTTTAACACTATGAGCTCAAAGTGAAATAAATATGTTAATTGAGTGCTCCCACAAAATTCTCGGTTTTCATGTGATGTCATCATATTCCAAAATTAAAAATTACCTTTCCTTCTGAGGTTTCAGTTCCATCAGATGAAAGACCCTATAGGACCTTGACATTTCACAACGTTTTAGCTCTACAGGGTTCTTCCTTTTGTAACAGAGCACGTTTGAATTTCCAAGCTCTTGCGTTGTGTGACACGAAAGTGGCCGCCCAAGAAGGCTGTCGCGTAGGTCAAAAGATGAGTTATCGCTTTAGTTTTTGCTAACTAAACAGTGCTTGCTCTAGAAGAAGCATTTATTTCAATTTATAGGATCTCTAGAGCAATAATGTTTCGTTTCAATAGCAAAACTCAGTGACAGATGTTTCTGTTACTTTACAGCCGCCATATTTGTGCCCCTCAGAAGGGCACAAACATGGCGTCTCCATACAAAGCTCTATAAATTTGGGTGACCCACTTCTGGAAATAACGCACAAATGAAAAACAGCAAAGACCTGATTTTTGGTCATGTTGTTAATATATCAATCATCTATCGTATCCCAGATTCTTGACTTTATTTATTGAACTGTTGCGATTTTTAGTTTTGATCACATGACTGGTGAAAACCGAGAATTAAGGGGCTTTTCAGCCAAAGGCCCATGGGCCAAAATGTTTACTTACTGTGTGGCACTACATTTTAAAGGGAGTTTTTTTTGTATTTTGCAGGAACTGATCTTTGTGATTGTAAAAGACTGACGATTTTTCTTGCTGCGTACTAACTTTTGCAATTTTTGTGAGGTCGAGTTAAATTAAACTGCTTGCAAGTGACAAGTGAAAAAACATGTAGATATGTAAAACAATAACACTGTAATCCTGTGATCAGTGTCACTCTATGACAACTATATTACATGCTCTTGTACGTGATGGTAGATACTCTTCTTAGTGGAGTACATTCAGACGATCCTGTCCTGTAAACTTATTTTTCAAATTTCTTATTACACTGTGAAATGTTTTGTTTCTCATTTCATCAGTTTGTTTCTGAATCAAACTTTCCATAATAACTATTTCCACTACCTCCTATATATTGTCTTTTACTCTTGAGAGAGACATCTGAATCAAGTAAGAATTTAATAATACACATGCAAGGTTTATTCTAGTCACACTGTTGGCTAAATTTCTAAAGGAATCTATTAACAATCTTAGTGGTTCCCCAAGGTTTCAAATGCTCTCTTTTGAACTGTTCGTTATTATGAGACTGCAGAATGAAACCAACTGCACAATTGAAGCAGCTGAGTTTTAACCCCTGTCAATCTGCCTCTGCCTCATATTGTTTCAGCTAAGAACACAACATAATATGATCCTGCCCAGAAGTTAAATCCAGACCCCTCAACCTGGTGGCAACTGCTTGATACAGATCACAACAACAGTAGAACCCCACCTTACAACCACCCTGTTAACGCAGTCACCTTGTTATTATGGCTGCTTTTTTCTAACCTGAACAAAAGCTCAGTCAGTCATTTTCATATTTAAAGAACCCCTTTAATAAGGCCACCCTCAGCTGTTAATACCGCCAAATTTTTCTGGCCTGTTGATGACCAGATTATCAGGGTTCCACTGTACTACTGTGGAAGGTGTGGAAGTCTCATGGTCAGTGCACTTGTCCCCTGAGCAAGTGGTTCAGGTTCGAGCCCAGGAAGGGGACACTATGTTGTGTTCCTGGCAAGACACTTAACTCTCACAATGCCTCTCTCCATCCAGGTGTATAAATGCATACCAGTGAATTGCTGGGAAAACCTAACAAACTGCGGGGGAGTGACCTGCAATAGATGAGCAACCCATCCAGGGGGAAAAGAAATACTCCTAGGCACTTCATGCTACAGAAACCGAGATAAGCTCTGGCAGCTATGAGCCAGTAGGCTCCAAGGCTTCACTCTACTACAATTTCTTGTATGAAAAAAGTAAAAATCCTTCACAAAATTCAACACTATGAACCAGCCAAAAACAACACACACACAGCAATTTGTATCATTTCATAGCCCATTGCTTCTGCCTAGCAACAGGCTATGAGCATACATGTATCAGCATATGAAAATATAGATATTTTACACTATTTGCATCACCATCAACAGGAAACAAAATTAAACTTAACTTTCAACAAAAACCTTGATCTATCAGTAACAGTGCATGATAGATCTTAGTTATTTTCTAAATTACTGTTTATTTTCTTTTGTTCTGTTGTTGTTGTTGTTGTTTTTTTAAAAAAATAACTTATTAACAAGTTTAATTTAATTTACTTTGGCACGTGATGGCATTGAGCCCCACTGGGGTTGGGGTCAGGCTTTCTCTCCTTTAGGAATGAGCCCTTTTATTATGTAAAAATTACTTATTGTTAAGAAAAAAAATTTCAATTAAATGTGAAGATGTAAATGTCACCAAAAGGGAACAATAACTGCAGCTGTACAACCTGTATGGTATGCAAAAAGACTGATCACTATGCACTACGTGACCCTGGACACGAAAATTTCATCCACCACTTTCGAATGGAGGAAGGTAAAACAGTCTTCCATTTACCTGGTGACCAGATATTTTTCGCTGCTTCAGCAAAAAATTTCGAAATTTTCCGACTTGAATACTTCTATCTATTACAATTTTTTTTTCTTACCAGGAGGACAAGACATAAGTTCACAAGCCCTCTGTAGTTGTCAAAACCACTGGTGGATGTTAAAAGGGATTCTTCACACTTGTGAACCCTGGAATTCGAGACAAGAACCTCTTTCAATGTGCAATGGGACACTGAGAGAATATTGTGCCCGGACGCAATTGTTTACCGAAGGTTCTATCTGATCATGATGAGATGATGATACAACTTACGGTGTTCCATAATCGACAATCGAGTTCTTCGTTTTCGATTTCGTTTCTGTAGACTTTTCCACTCGTTTGGGCGTTGATCTGTGTCTTAACGTGGCCGAACTCATGGTTTTGAAGAACAGGTCGAAGTTACTTTGTCCTTCGCTTTCTCTCTCCAAACATCACCTTCGACCAGCGATCGGTGATATCAACAACTCAGCACGTGATAGTGAATGGTCTTTCAATCTCTCATGGGTAGGGAGATTGTGAATTTATTACTTATTTTCGAATGTCCACATCTTAGTTTATATTTTAATAAACTAGTTTTTACAGTTAGGTTCTGAAAACGTTTTTTTCTCCTTTGCCTCAGATATAAAGGTTTCATGTCAAAGGGGTTGTAAAAATCTTTTGAGTCCGCTCCTGAGAGCTCTTGGACTATCAATCCCTTCTCCTCCCTACTCGGTCGGCATCTGTTCCTACTCGGTAATTTCTATATTTTGAAACCGCTGGTACGAGAAATGCGGCTCAGTTGGTGGCTTCAGTTGGTGCAATTAACATGTTGGAATTACGTTTTTTCTTTTCTTTTTTTTTTTTTCTTTTTTTCTTTTTTTTCTCCATGCGATTTGAGTGCGTTTACATCCCGATTTCAACACTCTTGCATTCAGATATTGCGTAAATTTTTCGAGCAAGAGAGTCACTGCCCGTCCCCACCCCCCTGTCAAGTCCGAAGGTGCCCGTACGCCTCTCTCCCGGTTCGGTTTCCATAGCAACCGTCCAAGCATCGATCCCTTAGTCGGGTCCCCGCCTTTGCTTCGGGGCCACTCCACTGGTGCCTTGTCCCTTTGCATTCCAGCCAAACCTCGACTCCGTTCGCTCCGGAGCGGAACAGACATTACTGGAAGAGTACTGAGACAACAAAGGATGTATAGTTTTGGTCGTGTTCAATCATCGACTCAGTCAAACAGTGCACATTGGCCCTCGTAACGGATGGTAGTGAAGATCTGCAAATCAGGCGTTGCCTTAAGCCCAACCAAACTTGTGCATCAGGCCTAGACCGGCCATAAGTGGTTATATTACGTAATTCGTCAAGAGGGGCAGGAGCCATCTGAGACTTCTGAGCCGGACTGACACATACATATATTACATAACAATCCGATCATACCTGAACACGATTTGTGAAAATTAGTAAGAAAAAACTTTGCTACTTGTTTGCACTTCTATATCATTCTTGAAAATTAATTAGGATAGATCCTACAAACTGGCTCCAAGGCTTAGTAGATTTAAAATTTTACTAAGATGGACTGACGGTTAGCTAAAACGTCATAAAAATAGTTTAGTCAAATGAAAGGACAAGAAAAAAAGCATAGCTGGGCTACAATTTTGGAATTTCGAGAGAATGTAACAGGCGTTCTTATAATCGAACTCTGCCAATGCTGAATGCTGCCAACGTAGGATCTGACAAAATACCTGATCAGCCAATAAAGATAAAAATAGACTACGTATTTTTTTGGCTGATCATATCTCTTGTAGATCCTACGTCGTATGCAGTCCCTTCAGAGTTTCTGATTTCTCAATTTATGTATGTTCGAACCGCAGGTCTTTTCAGACCCGATACGCTGCGTTTTTAAAGCGTAGTGCTGGCCATGCGGCCTGTTTAGCCGGGCTGGCCTTGTCAAGCCACATCAGTTTATCTTTTGCTTTTCGAGACACCAATCGTGAAACTTTGTCTCCTTGAGCCGGGAAACACGTGATATGGCAGCGCATGTTTCGGGGGCGCAAGTGAGTTCAAACTGATGCTACAATATTTGCGTTACGTAGTTTAGCATACATTTGTATTCTGTTCGTTTTGGGGTCCGTTTGATTCATTGTAGCTGTCGTAACATGATGGGTATTTCGTATTGTGTGATCGTCCGGGTGAGTGTAGTTCTGAGTGTAGTTCTAGTCACCAACAACAGTTCTTTTCAGAACTACACTCACCCGGACGATCACACAATACGAACTACTGATACTCCTGGGTTCAAACCATTTACTATGATGGGTATTGATGGGTTATGGTATGCTGAGTCTCTTGGCTTTTCTCTTATTGAGTATTAAGGAGTGGTTTGTTCTCAGATTTTTCCCTCGTCGTGTTACCAGCACTGATTTAGTTCGGTTTACTTTTGTTTTCGAAGGATTTCTGGTTTCTGTAATCTAGTGTTTTTAACGAGGCCGAGTGATTGGCCCTGCGCTCAACCTCCACTCTGGAGGGTCGGGTTTTTCT
Organism: Platygyra sinensis; assembly: GCA_019787425.1. Lineage (NCBI taxonomy): Eukaryota > Metazoa > Cnidaria > Anthozoa > Scleractinia > Merulinidae > Platygyra > Platygyra sinensis. The sequence continues at coordinate 18,584 of JAHPZR010031389.1, forward strand.
TTCGGGTTTCGAGGGAACATCTAAGATTTAAGACCTGGAGACAGGCTGAGGTTGCAGCCAGAGACAGAGTAGCTTGGAAGAGGAGGATCAATGGCCCCATTCTCCATGCGGAGAGAAGGGATAGATGATGACTTTTGTTTCGCTACTGGTTGTTCTCTTTTCTTCCTCAGTGTTGGGAGTTTGGCCAAGTAATGATGTGAAACTTGGTTCTTCATCTTCATCAAATTCGGCTGGTAAACTTTTATTGGCTAGTAGTAATCGTAGATTAAACAGTAAGTTCGAGCATTAGTAGGTGATTAAAATATGAAAAGCAAAAAATTCTCGGAACAGCGATTTTGTTCCTGAGCTGTTAAGTAGAGGTATAATTTATTGGCCTCCCCGGCTCCAGTAGGGACGAAAACAAATTAACTGATCGCAAAGCACGTATACTCCGAAAGGGTTTGTTTCACGACCGGTCAGCAAAAAACGCGGACTGTAGTTGGTATGAAGCATTTAGTCCGCAGTCCGCAGTCCGCGTTTTATCCGGCATGACTCCATGTTTTACATACCCAGTCCATAATGCTTTGTCCTCGTTTTATACCTCGGTCCGCAGTCCGCAGTCGGCATCCCATGTCTTATATTGACAGAAACCTACGATAGCTCATGCCTTGTACTGACCAAAAACGTACGATTCTGGTTCGTGTAAATCGACACAAACGTTGCCTGTTCCGTCGGTATGCGAGACGACGTGCTTTTACCACTTAAAACAAAGACAATTATTCGGTCTAAGAACAGGACTTGAATCGCTTTTGGCTTTGGGGAAACAGCTGTTAATTATTTTCTCTTCCGAGACAATGAAACGGCGGACATGTTGGTGTAAATTTCCTGCTAGAAGAGACTCTTTTTCTGGTATTTCCTGGCGCTACTATTATATTTGCCAGCTTTTTGACTTGTATTTCAACACTGTTATGAACAAAGGGTAAACTTGAATTTTCAAAGAAGTCCCGCCATCCTATCAAAAACCATTTCTAGTATTTATAGCTATTCAACCATCAGATAAATAAGCCATTTCTGAGCTTCCTTTTGTCTCAGTGTCAAAACGAGACTTCATACAGAGACACAGGATAACCCGGAAATGGCTCATAGTTGACCTAGTCAATCAAAAACGGGTGATTACGATTGCACTATTTTCTTGAGAACCATAAAAAAACCTCGGACTCATCCATCTTTCTTTCGTTGAATGTAATTAATTGAGCACCGCGGATGACGTCTATCTATATCCTCTCTTGTTACTAGACCACGAGTAGTCCTTCTTTCGCTTGGTCTGTCGTACGTGAAGCGAAGTTAAAGAAAACCGCGAAAATAACAGCCGCGCCCAGGATTTTGGGCGGTCGTTTCGTCTCGCGGTTTTCTTTCGCGTCATTAGGGACTAAGCTAAAGAGGGTGTACTCGTAGTGTACTTGTTACTTACCAAGAGCACAAAGGCCAAGTTCAAAAACCCTTTGAAGTTTTCGAATGCGCTGGACGAGATCAAGGATTCAGAATACTCATGAACCCTGGAAGTTAAAAACAAAAACCATAGTTAATGGAGGGATCCCGACATTAACTATGCAAAAACAAAGAGAATATGATATTCTCCTGCAAGGTCTGATTGGCGCGCAGAAACGAAAGTAAACGGTCGTTTGATACAAAGGCTTTTTTGTGGCATAAATAAGGCGCAAACTTACTTCATGTTTAAGTCGCAAGTCTTTGCAACCCGTTTGGGCATGGATGCCTGCTGTATATTCAATGGAGGAAATTCATTTCTGTCTTTCGTCTGCACAACATTGATACACTGATAATTAAAAATTTGATTCAATAATTATCGATTAGCTACTAAGCATTTATGACGTCCCCAATTATGCTCTTGGCATCGAACGTAATAAGAGCTCTGTATGCTATGAATTGGTTGCGGGCTGCCTGCATGCTGAAAAGCTAAGGTTTTCTACCGGCGAGAATAAAAACCCGAAAGTTTGATATAAAAACAACACCAGAATGATGCACCAGGTCTCTAAAGACGATTTTCCCTACTCGGCTTCACCTGTAGTGGCCTAAAACGAAATCTAACCATGCCGTATTCTTCCTGGGTGTTCGCGGTCTCCACGTACAACGAACTAAGACTTACCTGTAGATAGAGGGCGCGGTAGGAATAGAAAATGGCGATGCACCTATCAGCCTATGGCCATGGGTGGTTCGGGTGTGAGTTCAGAGCATTACGGCGATTTCGCGCATATTTTTAAAAGATTCTCGAGGCTGATAGAAAAAGAGTATTCAGTCAAACAGACCATGCATGCGCATGCGGCCCACGAATTTTGCTGTTGGACACGTTTTTACCTTACCTTACCGTAACTTACCTTACCTTACCTTTAAAATCTCTAGCTTACTTTGCATTGCTTTAATAGTTTCAGTTCAAGCACAATTAGTACAAAAACTAGAAAAGCCTTTAAACAGGAGTGAAGTCCTTAATTAAAAGAGGTTACCAAAAACATAAATCAAAATCTAAATACAAATATAAGAAAAGATAACTATAAAAATTGATCGGATTGGAACAAAATCGACTTAAGGTCATGCTTAAAAGTATTTATAGAGTCAGATTTCCTTAAATTCAATGGTAAATCATTCCAAAGCTTAACTATAGGGTGAAAATATGAAAATTTTAGTACGTTTGTTCGAGCGTACTTCATTTTGTAGCAGAGTTCAGTGTTTCTAAGCTCATAGGCTGCATTGCCAGCAGGCTCCAGATATAGTTGGCGAAAAGGTCTATTTCACATAAACTTTGTCTACATTTGAAGAGGAAAATTAGCCATCAAAGTACTTTCTCCTTGATGCAAGAGATAATAGCTTGAGATCTTTCAACCTTTCACCATGAGGCTTACGCTTAATAATGATTTTGGTCGCCCTCCTCTAGACTCCTTCCAGGATGTCAACCAGGTAAGCTTGATGGGGAGACCAGACTTCACAAGCGTACTCCAAGGGAGGTCTCACGAGGTGTATGTATAATTTTAGAAAAACATCTTGGACTCATTCACCAAAGAACACTTCGAACTGACAAGTTAATAAACTCGTCTATATTCTAGTCTCCTAAAGGGTAAGTGAGAACCAGATAGTTTAAATTGATTTTCTCAGTTAAACATTGCAGATGATATTATTCCCATTACTACTTTTGGTTTTCTACCTCTTAACTGCAAACCCTGGAGACAAAAATACCCAGGATTAGGATTAATGAGCGAGAATGTAAACTCATGTTTTCTATGGCCAATGACACAGTGACTGTTTCCTGTTCTATCGCTGAACAATGGATCAAATCACAAATGTAACTGTATTTTCTTTGATAACACCTCCTCCCTGCAATTAAAAAATTATCCCTTACAGGGATGGACTACTGTGGAATATACTGAACTCCCCTTCTTCCTTCACGTTGATTCTTTCACGATTTCTCGCACGCAGTTCTTTGGTGAACGTGTTGATAGGGAATAATAAATGAAATTGTAAAGAGTTGGGTGCTACAACGCTCATTGATGACTGACTAGATGAAGGCATTGGGAAATCAGAAGGGGAAAACTTTAGTATGACATTAAAATCAATTAAGAACGCGATCAATTTACTATAATTGGCGCCTTTATGAAATAAACCCCACGCCTCTTGTGTGGCTGATGAACATGTAACGGAAAAAAATTAACACCCACGGTGGTTCGAGGAATGAGATGAGCTGGTCACCATAGAATGAAAAAATAAAATAAAAATAAAATAACAGCACACCTACAAAAATCGATTGATGTTAAAGTGGAATAGTTTTTGCCTCAGAATTGAACTGCCTATTAACCGGCGATCAAGTTAAAAAGAAGAAGAACGCCTGAATGCATGTTTGAATTAAGTTTTTTCCTTAGTTAGGTCGTTTTCAATACACCTCTACCATGTTTTACAGCTTGATTCAAATCAGGGCGACAATCTCGATAAAGCTAAAAATACTTTTTGATGGCGCAAGCATAGATAATGATCATGAACGGACCTCATTTTTATGATAAACAAAAGCTTTTAAAATGTGATAATTAAAGAGCATGAAACTTCATATATTCTACTGTAGCAAAATTTTATGCAGTTACAAATCAGTGAAGACAGAAAAAAGGAATGTGCCTTTCAAAATCCACGTGGAGAAATTGATGTGAAAAAATCGAAAAATAAACGTGGAAGCCTCCGCTTTACGTTGGCGGGTTAATTAATTAAGAATTTTTTACCATTTATATTATTTAAAATGTGTTTTCAGTAAAAAAAAACAAAACAAACAAAAAAAAGACATTTTTTTAAAAAAGAAACTCCTAAAGTTTAAAAATTGATGTGACGTGATGTGACATATCTGTTTTAAACAAGAATCTTCAAGCTTTGCGGGGGTTTTAAAGATATTTCATTTAATTCTAGTTCATTTACCAAACTGCGTATTCAACCAGCTACGGAAATTAATTTTGCTGATTACGATCACATTTACAGCTTTCCCAACCGCTGTTCAAACCAGTTCTTAGGTGTATAATCATTTGTGACGATGATATCATGCATTACCGCACGTGATATCTCTGTCTATGTGGCTTAAGTCCGTGTTATGCCGCTGCGATCACTTGCATTTATCGATAGTTTTTGAATTATTGGAAAGAACGCTCTTGAAACTGCATTAAACAACAAAGAAAGAAACTCGTTATCTTGGAAATAACTTAATTCTGAGCTGAGGTGTCACCGCAAACGAGCAATAAAAATGAAATAAACACGCCAGGTGCGAGAGAACGCGGAAAGTTCGCACGGAAATCACTTTGTTAATATCAACAGAGCCTTCTATTTATCAATGACGCACATACAAGTGCACGTATTTGGTAATTAAACAGATTCTAGAAAAAGCCTTCCGAAGCCCTGATCTGTTACTTGTGTTGGTGCTACAGGGATTAAACTGAGCCGGCATCGCTACATTACTCAGAAACGGAAGATAGAATTGTACATGAAGTCTCTGGACAGGAATTTTACATTTTCCAAACTCTGCGAGAGCGTTTACAACAAACTCACAATGAAAACTCAAGTGGATGAAGACGACCAACGGATTTTACAATATAGCTACAACTTTGCGTCGGACACAGATCAGAAGCCGAGACATTCATTTTCAACTGGCGAGGTTAGCTACGGCGAATTGACAAGAAATAATTCAGTAGCTAGATCAGAGCGGATCACAAAAGCGCTTAACAAAGAGTCGGCATTAACAAGTAGCAGTTTCTTCATTTCAGGAGGGCACAACGAAACCGAGAAAGGGCTAGAACTTCCAAAAGCGAAGAATGCGCTCCTTTGTAGCGCGCCAAGTCATGAATTCCTGGAGAATTTTCCAGCGGACTTTGCAACAGATACAATTACTGCGGAGAATCCCGTAACGGAAAATAACGGTTCACGAGGACCTCGCACGCGTAAATTAGGGCTCGGGGATAGAACAAATCGCGGACTCATGAGTCATAAACTCAGAAAAAAAGGGGTTTGCGATTCCAGTGACAATTTTCATTATCAAAGACAATTTCTGCGAGTTTTAAACAAGCGATTTTAAAGGGTAAGTTTCTCGCTGGAGAAAATTCACCAGGTCTTTAGGTCAACGTGAGTTTGGAACTCTGTTTGTGCGTGTAAATGTCATATGTTGTGATACCAATTGTTCTGATAAAGAAAAAAACATTGAAATGAAAACAGGAAATATATGTATGTGTAAATACTCAAAACGAACTCGAAGATTGTATAAATAATGTGATTTTAATTATACATACACCACATAAGTTTTCAAGACATTTATAATTTATAAACAGACTTTGAAAGTTTCAATTTGATAGTTTTTAGAACATTGGAATCCTACTGCTGTTATTGCCCTGCAAAGTCAGTCATCCAGTTCTGTGTTGGTTTTGTAAAGAAAACAGTTTTCGTGTTGTAAATATTAATGAAGAAAAGTTTTAGAGAAACTTGCCGATTTTATAGCATAAGGACGATCACCTGTCGTGAAATGCAAATTTAACAGCTTTTGACTAATGGCTTTGTAGTTACTTATTTTTTGCTGTTGGAATTGACTGCGCCGCACTTTCGCCAAGAAAACTACAGGTGGTTCATTGTACATGTTAAGAGTAATGTTTTTGTTAGTTAGTTTGATTAGACGCGATGTTCGATATACCGCTGCGGCAAATAAGGCTCATATTTTTGAGAAAAACTTGATTACTAGAGATAAGAAAACTTGAATCTTGATCTGTCTTTGTAAGTTATTATTTTACTCTAATCGATGCATTATACCACAGCTTCCACTGAAACCGGTGAATAAACATGATAATGCATGCATTAGTCAGAGACAATGAATGTTTATTTAAAGACGATTTTTCTTTTACTCTGAGTGAGAAAAGAAACCTGATCGATATAAGTTAACCAGGGGCTATAGAGCCTGATACTGGTGAAAATACTATAAAACTAATTCACTACAGATCCTCAATCCTAGAAGACTGAGATGGTTAAGGAAGACATACATTTAATATCACCGAACATAACGCGAATTTGTCACTGTGTGCGGCAATTTTGCATTACCTTTGATCAAAATGGAACAGATAAAAGAGGCTTTTACGGTCAAATTCATTTTCCATTCAGTCACATCTATATTCAAGATTAGTCGGTCAATGGTCGTCAATACGGCAGATTTGTTATGACACACCAAAAACATGTACTTGACTGGAGCGAGAATTAAAAGCCTCGTCCATATATACCACCCCGGAGAAATTTGAAAAGCAGCTTTATTTCTACGGTTAGGCCTGCCTATCCTCTATTTCATTGGCTAATAATAGGTTAATGAACGTCATTCAACTTGCGTTGACTTCGGTTGGGTGGCCAAACGGGGAAAAACTTGCGTCGACGGACTTGTGTGCAAATTTGATCTCGGCCAAACTGAGCGCAAGTCAACGCAAGTCAACGCAAGTCAGCGCAACTGGCGCCGCGCAAGGCCTGGCCAAAAGGAGTTGCAGGTAGACGCTTAATAACCGGAGGAATCTGAAAATCCCGGATCCCCGAGCATTTTCGTGTGGACAGAAAAAATCTTAGAAATGCGAAGCTTTTTAAAAACAAACACATCACGATAACCATGTGACTTACCTGTCCGGGTTTTTTTAAACACAATTCCAAAATGACCGGTGACTGTTGCGTTTTTAAATTAAATTCCTCCTCCCCGTGTGGGCGGGAAATATTTGATGCGTTTTCAGAGTGAAACCTCCGTTTTTAAATTAATCTGACGCTGTGTGGACGGGGCATAACTCACTCTAGTAAAATTGTACGACTAAAAATGAAAACGAATTATCCTGGCTTTTTAAATTTCAGAATAGGCTGACTACAAAACGTTGATTAAATCAGCTCCTCATGGCACCATGCATGTAAAATTGACATGGCTCGACTGAAATTTGTATTAATGTCACTGTTCCTTAACAAAACCCACCATCTGCGGCGCATGCGGGCTACTAAATAAAGACAATGAACAACTCAAGTTGGCGTTAATGGGGGAGCAAAGCCTTGCGTTAGGTTAGCCTGTGCGACTTCCGGCTATTGCGTGACAAACAAACCTCACTTATCTCCCCAACACTACGAACTGAATGCAAAACAGCACGTGCTGGATCGGACAAGAGTGTTGGTTGGCAGGCGATATTCAAAGGTAACGAGGTCAACAAACTTGGGGGAAATCGCTGCGCAGACTTAACCAAAACACGTAGGAGTGACCCTTGTTTAATAGATTGCAATAATACGACCAACCCCTTCTCCAAAGGGAGGGAGAGAGGGAGGGAAAAATTTACAATAGTTTATAACAAATACTAACTGCGCTGTACAACAGAACACTAAAGTGAACTCTGAACAGTTTGTTTGAGCTTATATAGCTAGACTAACGTCTACAAAATAGCCAGTAGAAAGAACTGTACTACTAAAACAGCTTGGCATTACACGTGAAAAAACATCGCCGTGAATAGTGCTTTAATATTTTTGGCCAATGCCGTGAATCCTCATAGAATACTAAAGTTAACAAAGCTACAATGTTCAAACCCAATATACAATGAGTCTCAGAGTTAGCGACCTTTGGAACTTGACTACACAATAGTTTTATTGAGAGCTGTGCCGCCATGAAAGACCTAAAGATACGTGTGTCACGTTCCATTAACTATATTTTACTGGCGTGACAGTAAAATGGCACATATAAACGCATCGATGTTAGGGCTCGTAAAAAAACATAGCAGATTAGCGAGGTTGAGTTCGGTCCGAGAGGAAATCAATTCGGGCTTTGTCGAGTATTTGCATCAAGTCTTGTAAATATGGTGCTATTTGACAAGTTCTTGAAATTCTGAAAAAAAAATCGAAGCTTGGTTTTTCACGGAATTCGAAATTTAAGGTAATGAAGTTTAATTTTGACAATTTCTGTTGTCATAAGTTTAAAGCTCGTTTTCTCAAAAGGAAAAGATATTTTGAGAAGGATTCAGTTGGCCAATTGAACTGAAATTTTCAAGCAGTTTGTTGTGCTGAGTAAGTTCTGTACGATGAGTATAGAACTTTTCCATCCATTACATTTTGTCGAAGTTGTGCAATGAAACGTATGCTTGATTTTCTGTATCAGAATTAACTGGTTATTATTCCATGCATATGAGTTTATGAGTTAATAACTCTTCCCAAATCTCTATGCTTATCACAGTAAGCTATTTGTCTTCAGTCTTTTGAAACTGAACTGTAAAAAAATGATTCCTTTTGATCAGTTCTTGCAGGAGTTATCTTTTCTCAAGTAAGCTTTTACATAGAACAGCAGGTGGCAGATTAATTCAGCCGGTGTCAGGTTACAATACAGTCCTAGGGCACGAAAATATTTATCCATAACTTTTTGGTCTTAGCTTTCTAAAAATGTGCACTTTGCCATGGTTTGTAATTAAATCTTAGCCACGAAAAAGTAAAAAGTTTAACCCATTCCTACATTCACTGAGCGAGTGGCCTAGGCCGGAGAAATAGTCATGACGTAGTAGCCTCGATGCCAATATATCGATTGAAGAGGTTCGTTTCTGACACGTATCGTAAGCTTAGTAACATGTCAGAGGCAGACCGTCTTTCAAATTGCTGTTTTGGTGGTCAAAGGACATCATTCAAGTCTGGCGATCGGTAACTTGACATGCAGCATTCGAAGAACTGAATGCTTGCGACAGTTGGCGGTTCCAAGGGTGCTATTAAGCGCCAACAAATCGAAACTTGGTTTGCTACTGTGTCAGGCCAAAACAGAGCAGGTCTAAAAGCAGGTCACTTCAAGGGCACTAAAAAGGTATTTTGGAGAGTTACATGACAAGCAGTTGGCACCGTGCCTTCGAAAGTGGGAATGTTTTGAGCTGCTTTTAGACTTGTAAATTGTGTTGATTTGGTGGGTACGTGCCTTCCGTGTCGCAACGGTATGGTTACCCATAATGCATTGCAAGATGTATCTAACAATAATGGCCGCTGTACATGTTGTATGCATGTCTAGCTGACAATAAAAACTACTGTTAGTCATGAACTAGAACAGGTCAAGAATATGGCATATTTGAGAGAACGATGTCTTGAATTGCGTTGTCTAAAACTTTCGTCGGGATAAAGATTATCGACAAAAAGCAAAGAAAGATAGTGACCTAGACGAACTCGCTGGCGAGGAAAAATTCAGAAAATTTGGACGTAGCGAAATCCTTAAATGCAAAATTCTATAGGTTTTTCAGAGTTGAAAATAGCCGATGAAGGGCTTTCTGCCGATAAAGAAGACACGGTAAAGACGAACAAGTTTAAAACCAAGATAGCGGGTTGAGGAATAGAATTTTCGCTACTTTGCTGCCCTGGGCTAAGGTAATTCCAAACCTTCAGAATGTGGACTGGACTTGGAAATCCAGATCAACACGTTTTCTGCCTTATTGGGTTCACCTCTTCGATGTAAAATGCCAGTTTCTAAAGTCCCTTGCGGCTAACCAGTGACCCACGATCACTTCAAAGTTAAATTCCTTGTTCTGAACCACCTATCAGGGATATAATTTTGCACAAATGCCGGTAGAGGAACTGCCAAGATTGGTGGTTGAGGCCACTCCAGGACCCCCCAGCAGAGAACGTGAATGTTTTCAAAAGCCCATTTTATCAAGAAACAGAACTACTTTGCTTGAGAATTTGAAAATAATAAGTTATATTTCAGCATATCAGGTGCATAAAAGTAATGTTTAGTGTCACATGATATGTTTTGTGGTCACGACGTCACAAAACACATTTTTGTGAATCAGCTGGTTTAAAAAAGAGCTTTAACGTTAATTTGATATCGACATGTTGCTTAGGTAATACGACACAACTTTCCCTAATCTGTTTATAATAAATTTTATCACGGAATTTATATTGTCACGACACCACTTTCCATTAGACGGATTTTATACCAAACGCGCAGAATTGAAAACACGTTTCAAAAAGATTGTGCAGTGAAAAATTCGAAAGTTTAGAGTTTCACTACTTGTTTTTCTGCTCAAACAAGGCACAAAAATTCAAATTAATAACTAGTCAGGTGACTAAGCGGTAGAACTTATATACCTCTTTTACCTCAAGTTATGTGCAAGCACCTAACCCTAAACCTTAACCCTA
>JAHPZR010031400.1:0-15000 GCA_019787425.1 Platygyra sinensis
AGAGGGCTGTCCCTTCTCTGTCTCCAATTTCTGATGCTATGGTAAGTGCTTTCTGATTGTATTCATTAGCCTTGGGATATTTACCAAGAGAGCGAAAAGAAGCGCTGAGATTATGGAAACACCTTATTAGTCGTTTCTTGACACCATGTTTTGTTTGGGTCGCAAGTGACTTCTCGAAATGTTCTCTCGCCTTGTGATATTCGCCAACTGATTGATACAGAACTCCTAGGTTTCCATAAAGGTCGGCTTCTTTATTTCTGTCACCAATTTCTTTTCTGATTGCAAATGATTTCTCGAGATGTTCTTTCGCCTTGCCATATTTGGCAAGTGATTCATACACAAGTCCAAGGTCTGCGTAACAGGATGCTTCTCCATTTCTGTCACCAATTTCTTTTGTGATCGCAAGTGATTTCCTAAGATGTTCTTTCGCCTTGTCATATTCGCGGACAGATCGGTACACAGTTCCAAGGTTTATGTAACAGAAGGCTTCTCCATTTCTGTCACCAATTTCTTCATTGATCACAAGTGATTTCTCGAGATGCTCTCTCGCATTGTCATATTCGCCAGCTGATTCATACACAACTCCAAGGTTTGCGTAACAGGAAGCTTCTCTATTTTTGTCACCAATTTCTTTCGTGATCGCAAGTGATTTCCTATGATGTTCTTCCGCCTTGTCATATTCGCCGACAGACTGGTACACACTTCCAAGGATTACGTAGCAGAAGGCTTCTAAACTGCTGTCACCAATTTCTTTATTGATCACAAGTGATTTCTCGAGATGCTCTCTCGCCTTGTCATATTCGCCAACTGATTGATACACACTTCCAAGGTTTGCGTAACAGAAGGCTTCTTCATTTCTGTCACCAGTTTCTTTATTGATCACAAGTACTTTCTCGTGATGCTCTCTCGCATTGTCATATTCGCCAACTGATTCATACACAACTCCAAGGTTTGCGTAACAGGAGGCTTCTCTATTTTTGTCACCAATTTCTTTCGTGATCGCAAGTGATTTCCTAAGATGTTTTTTCGCCTCGTCATATTCGCGGACAGATCGGTACACACTTCCAAGGGTTTCGTAACAGAAGGCTTCTAAACTTTGGTCACCAATTTCTTTATTGATCACAAGTGATTTCTCGAGATGCTCTCTCGCCTTGTCATATTCGCCAACTGATTCATACACACTTCCAAGGCTTGCGTAACAGAAGGCTTCTCCATTTCTGTCACCAGTTTCTTTATTGATCACAAGTGCTTTCTCGTGATGCTCTCTCGCATTGTCATATTCGCCAACTGATTCATACACAACTCCAAGGTTTGCGTAACAGGAGGCTTCTCTATTTTTGTCACCAATTTCTTTCGTGATCGCAAGTGATTTCTTAAGATGTTCTTTCGCCTTGTCATATTCGCGGACAGATCGGTACACACTTCCAAGGGTTTTGTAACAGAAGGCTTCTAAACTTCTGTCACCAATTTCTTTCCAGATCGCAAGTGATTTCCCAAGATGTTCTTTCGCCTTGTCATATTTGCCAACTGATTGATACACTCTTCCAATGTTGTGGTGACAGGTGGCTTCTCCATTTCTGTCACAGAATTCTTTTGTGATTGCAAGTGATTTCTCGAGATGTTCTCTCGCCTTGTCATATTCGCGGACAGATTGGTACACACTTCCAAGGTTTGCGTAACAGTAGGCTTCTCCATTTCTGTCACCGATTTTTGTACTGATTATCAGGGCGTTGTCCAAGAGTTCTCTTGCTTCTGCGTATTTACTTTGACGCAAATACAATTTCGCTAGTTCATGGTAAATCTGGAGAATTTTTTCTGTGTATTTTATGCTATTTGTGTTGTCGTTGATAGCACGAAAAGCATTCGAGATCATCCAATATACCCTCTTGCACAATGCTTCGGCTAGTTTATCGTCTTTGATGCCTGCTCTTCTTCCTAACATGGCTAAGCATTCCTTGCTTATCTCAATGCTCTTTAGAACTCGATTAGTGTTGAGAAGGAAGTAAGCAACTATGAGGCCGATAGAGATGGCTTGTATAACTTCCTCTATGTTGTTCATGTCAACCACTTCTGCTAGCATTAAATGAAAATTAGGGTAAAAAGAAAATTGGCGCCAAGTCTATTTATTGAATTTTTTTAAATTTTCTCAGAAGTTTTTATTTGAAGTCTTGCGAGACCATATTTATTATATTTATTAAAGAAGTTTCCAAAAACGTATTGCAACCGACTCATGCAACATCGCATGGATTTTCAACTCGTTTTTCATTGGGTTTCTAAACTCATCCACCTGACCAGAATAAGATGCTCTGGTTGGGTAAGAGCTGCATGAATAATTAATGAGTTTGAGAAGGCATGTTCTTACTTATTAAAAATTCATTGGAAATATTGGTTGATGGTCCATCGTTTAAAAAAAATTGATTCAAACTCGTTCTTTAAAATGCAAACTTTTAAGGTTATTCCTCACAATTGCACTGCGCATCCTTTCTGCGCATAATTTATGGCGTCATTTTGATTTTAATTAAATTACTGTAAATAAGTTAGTTAGTTAGTTAACATTGTGACTGAAAAGCCCTGTTGAAGGGAGTCCCAATAAAGTATGTATGTATGTCATTTAGCGCGCCCACGTGCACGCGCATATTGAAAACATGGCGGATTTGCCTTGATACTGAGCGCTGTCAGTTGGAATATGGCTATAGCTCACCAACGAGCACGGGCACCCCAACTTTTTTTTCAGTCATTGTAATCAACTTATCATAAAGTTTGTTTGAGGAAAGACTGATCTGATTCCTATTGCTGAAAATTGAATAAATAACGAAAATAGCGTGTAAACTGTGTTTTTTTTCTTTTTTGCCCTATGGTAACCATGTCAAGAAATTTGGTTGAAATTTTAATCAAGAATTCAGCTTTCTGTCTAAATCAAACTTAAAAAGTTTATTTGTGTCCGATACAATGCATTGACTGCAGTTTAATGCGTGTCCTCATGAGTCTCGGTCACAAAAATTTACAATTATTACTGCTTTCTTGTAATAAGCATTAAATAATGCCAAAATGGGTCATTTTCAATACCCCAGTGCTCCTTAATGAGTATGGGCATCCCCCTTTTTTACTTCAAAATTGAGGTTCTTATATGATAAATATTCAGTGGGCAAAGTTTGAACGAAAATCTATTGTCAGTTTTATTTCAGGGGAATTACCTTAATTTTTGGGTAAGTTAACGAAGACTTTCGTTCGACGCAAGCATCGTGCTGTTGTATTCATAGCATGAGATTTTGTTTTTGGCAGGAATTCCTACTGTTAATACATTTTCAATTTAAGAATAACACGACAAAACCTTTACAGGAGTTTTTTCAACAGTGTAGCTCAAAATTTTGGAAGCCTCTAGAAAGTAACAGAAATCATTAGATAAAATTGAAATTAAGCTGAAATTGCATTATTAGCGACTACGATAAACCTGTCTCGCCGTTGTAATATTGAGGTAAATTATTTCATTGAGAAACATTCCCTTTCCTTATTTAGTACTGAATTGAAAAAAAAATGAAATGGTATCGAGGTTTTACTCAACACTTCCTTTTCGCTGTGGAGATAATACAAAAGTAAAGGCGACAGTCACGCTTTACACCAAGTGACTTTGTCCGTAGGATAACGAAAAAAATCATTTTTTTTTTAGACTTGGATTTCTTAAAGTTTCATGACAAAATTGAACTGAAAGAAAACAAACGAGGAAACCAAAACAAAAGAAGACCATAGGGGAGGACGAACGAACAAAACTAAAAGTCTTCTAGCGGATGGCTGTCTATTGTCTAATGTTTTATCCCCTAGTATAGTGCAACTATAAAGACGAATTATACTGAAATATTACATAGGATGTCAGACTAGATCGTAGAAATCCACGGCAAAATGTCAAAAGAAACAGATGAAGATAAACGCATTAAATTTGACAATTCGCTGACAAAAGTAGAATTTCAAAGTTGTAATCAAAGACAAAGTTCAACTCGCAAAACTGAAAGCTGCAGCTAAAAATAAATGCACTGGTGTGACGATCATGATAGAATAAAAAAAAAAAAGAGTTGCAATATTGAACTGAAAGAAAGCAAACCAGGAAAGCAAAACCAAACAAGACCGCAGCGGAAGATCAACAAACAAAACTGAAAGTCGTCTCGGATGGGTGTTTAATGTATAAATTTCTGCACTAAAAATTCAAACCCTGTTTTCCTCTATTTGTGCAACACGTATGTACTCTGAACACATATAGTGACCAAACTTACTTACTTCTCTAACCTTTATTTAAGATGTGGGAGACCGAATGAGATCCCAGTCGATCTGTATCAGGAACAGGGGTCTTCCCCTAGAAAGGACCACAGTACAATGGAGCTTTAATAAATAGTATCAGCAAATTCATAGTAAAACTATCAAACAAAGATTCAATGGACAATAAGCAATTATTGGATAAGGTTGAGCATGATAGCGAGAATTATCAAGGCCGAGGTTTGTGTTATCTGCCGAAGCCGATGGCTGAGGCGGATAACACAAACCGAGGCCTTGATAATTTCGCTATCATGCGAAAACCGAATCCAATAATTGTTTTATTATACAATTATAAATGTACAAGCGTTGAGACATTTCACAGAACAACAACAAAGTAAGCCACGCAATGACACGTTTCAGTGTAAACATCTTTATTAATGACAGCCGTGAATAACGTGTAAAGCGGAATTCAAAAGGTTTACAGAAAGGATTTAAGCTTAAAACATCTGAAAACGTTTCAGGAAAAACTGAATCGAACTGAAACTTTTGAACAAAATTCTAAAGTTAAGTTGTACGGTCTTATGAAAAATGTTCCCGATTTGCGTTTAATGAATGTTGACATTACAGTTAAAGAAATTAAAATTTTTCGTTATCTCTGAATGAGAGTTCTGTACAATAAATTCCTCTTGAGAAAGGCTAATAACAGGAGATAACTGGTGCGGATTAATAGCCACTTCCTCACCTCTCACCTCGCACTCTGTCGTCAGGGTTTCCGACATTTTTCTCTTGGTTGAAATGTCAGTCCTGCTTTAGCTCCGAATGCTGGATTCATTTCTGTGCCCGCTAACCTCCATGATATGCCTTGCTTCTAACCCTGACTTGTCCAGGATTGTAACCGCCGTTGCCCTGATCGAGTGATTGGTGTAACACTTTGAAAGTTTGGCTTCTCGAGAGATCCTTTTCATTTTTTCACCGAGCAAACGCTCTCCGACAACCATGTTATCGTACCACACTTGATCAGATATGCCGGCGTTTTTCTTCGGCCGCTGAAACAAAAATTCGTTTGAGGGATTCAGGTGCTGTATGTACCGTTCAAATGAAGCCACAGGACAGTGTGGTCCTGGTTTCTCGAACATCACGCCTCCTTCAAATCCTTCATCATTTTCTCGTCGGTTCTTTGTGAGTTCATCTGTTGTTTTGCACACATATTTTGCACCTTTGCCATCCGTGCTGAATGAAAAATCAGTTTTTTTGAGTTCACGAAGATTTTTCCTTCTTCGGCGACAAAAGTACAACATAACCTCGAAAAAAACTTTGTTTTGAAGCGTTTCCGGGCTGTTTTGGTTAAAAACATCGCTTTCGTACAGCTTTTTAAGATCTTCTTCGCAGATCGGTGGCGTGTGTTCGACTTTGGCGAGCCCTTGTCGTTTTAGTTCAACGCACTTGGCGCCAAAAAACTTTGTTTGCCTCGGCAAATGCTGGATCGTTTATTATATCGAAGCCAAGAGTCGCCTTGAAGTGTCTGCCCAGTCCAAATCTCAGGCTGTTGAGAGTGCTTTTGGAATAAGAAGTTCCATCGACTTTTCTAGCTTCGGCATAAAATAGTTTGAGAACGTTACTGATGCCATCTTTGGTTTGCGGTTCGGGAACTTTCTTCTCCTTCAAATACTGCTGTAAAACTCTAAGAGCTGTCTTGGTAGCTCGTTTGGTGTTCTTTGCGTCCTTGTCGTCAACAAGGCGTCCTAAATCCGCTTCTGAGACTGACGCGAATCTTGGAGCGGACTCCGCCATGACAATCTTGCTCAAACCGCCGGCTAGCTTGTCAGGTGACGAAAACCATTGTCTGCAAAAACGCGTCATACCTACATGCATAAACGCCAGTGTCTGTAGATGTGACGCGATGACACAGTGCCATCTAGAATTAGCGGGGTGCTTTTAGCCAATCAAAATTGAGATAGCATCAGCATTGTATAATAATATGTTATATCTGTTTTATAAGTTGACTGTCCTTACCGTTTCTTGAGATGTTCAAATCAGAATAACGTCCAATTCAATCTGGGTCAGCAAAAGGGATCTTCCTAAAAGGACAACAAAGCATCACTGCTGTTTAATGTTTTTAAATGTACAGTGACAAGATGAAAATAAGGTTTTCTACACAGTATCTAACTTTTTCTACACTGTATTATCGGTCACGGTCTCTTTTTTTGTTTTCTTCAAACTTAGAAGTTCAAAAATAATATTACTTAATTATCGTAAATGACGATAATGGTAGAGACTGCTGCAAATGTTTTGAAAGCTAAAATCTGTCAGTTTCATTCTGCATTTTGTGTACGAAAAATGACAGTTTTAAAATTGGTGGAACATTATTAGAAATAAGTGCCCAAGCACTCAAGTAACAGGTAAAAGCCGCACATGTTGAATGATTGTATTCTGAATGACGATATTCGCGTCAGGCATGATTGTTGATTATCATTGACAATTTTATTTTCTATTGAGTCGAAAAACTCTGTTTTAAGAAAACCGATAACACCGTCAACTGTATGAACAAGGTTGATTAGATTTTGTCAAGAAAGAGTCAGGTGACTAAGACCGCAAGGAAAGAGACAAAACTCAAGGTTCCACTCACCACTTCACAACTGTTCAGGATATGAAAAAGAACAAACGTAACAGCTATGTCCACAAGAGAAACTTTTCCTGCAAGAAATAAATCACTGACAAACGTTGGCTATTTTTTCCGTGTTTTCAACCGTTAACTATAAGCAGCTTAAATCAAAATTAGATAGGTTGACAAGAAAAAACTCTAAATCCGATTTGTTTACTTTATCACTATAACGATTAACTGGAGCCTGACTTAGGAATCAATTTACGTTTCCACTCCGATTTATTATATTTTACACCAGTATTATGTAATGCATTACAAGGCCTACAACGCCAAGCATCACAATGCCTAAGCCAGTTGAATTTGCCGTGTTTATAATCTTGATCAATTACAATTTAAAAATGCATAAAATACATTTTCTTTTAAAATGGCATAGATTATCTTAATTATAAAACACTTCTTTGAAACGAAACTTTCAGAACACACAGTACTTACTTTTCCGAAAAAGGCTTCAAAAATCCAGGAAACGTTCCGAAGTTTAAGCTCAACTTAGAATGGGATTCAAAGTTGTAGTCTACGTCAGCTAGAGTGAAATCTCCTTCACAAAAATAACAATGACATGGGAATTATCACATTTTCCATCCGTGGGATAAACTTTCAATTTCGACTGACCATGACGGAAGTCCTTTTTTGTAGCACACATACAGCACCTTTCATTTGTGTTTCAGTTTTATTCATAAATCAAGTCACAAAACACGAGTTGACATATGTTTGTTTTCTTAATATAGACTGCACCTACTTGTATAGAGTGTGTGCACCTGACGTCATCAAGTTCTCAAATCCAAAACTAAAAAGTCACTTAAGGTTTTATCCTCATCAGGCATAAGAGGTACCAAATTTATGGCTGTTTACAACGTTCCAGCTCAATAGCATTCTTTGTTTGGAAACCAGCGCATTTTGAATTTCGAAGTTATGGCGGTGCGTGACATAACCGGGCCTAAGATCGCATTTGTCAAAAAATATACACTTATCTCGTGATTTTTAGCCATTTTAGGAGTTTACGTATCAGGACAAGTACTTTCGTAAATATTTCTTGGTTCGGTTCAGAAAATCAGTCCACTAAATAGCCAAAGTAAGTTCCAGATGTTTACACTATTTACTGGACGCCATGTTGGAGGACTAAAAAGGTCCTCCAGCATGGCGACCCCATACTAAGCTCTGTAATTTTGTGCGGCACATTTCGACGAATATCATATCTCAACTTTGGGAGAACGCACACACCTTAAACTTGGATAAATGTCTTCTTTATTTGTCGTTTACAATATCTCAATTTTTTATTGCGTGACACTGCACACACTCTTTAAGAAAAGACGGTGAATATACGCCTTATTCCAAAGGTAGTCTCTTTCAAGTTATTTTTTGATCTTTTTCAGCTCAAAAAATTCCAGCCTTTTTTATATTTCAACCCTTTTATTTAAACAATCTTGAAATATTTTGGAGCATTCATGAGTATTCTGCAAGGAACAATACTAGGCTATCTTTACCAAAAGTCAGTCTGACCTTTCTATACAGTGGTGTAAGGATTTTTTAATGAACTACCATTAAGAGTGAAAACTTACAGATTATCTGTAGCGGAGCTAGAAATTTCTTTTAAAACAACAAAAGTACATTTCGAAAGCTCTTTGTATTTTTTAATTTTACTAGATGGTTAAAAATGTTCTTAAATGTTCTTAATTTTATTTTAGGCTTTTGATCTGTATAGCGTTTAGATTAGCCTATTGGCATTATGACGACCAGACTTAGAGCTGAATGGGCTATCCTGTCTAATTTACGTTTATTTACCTAGCCTTACACGCATTTTCATTCTGCACGAAAACATCTACATGCAACACGAGTGGCAAGATTAGCCGCGGGAGAACTGGATATCATATGTAAAAATAAAATCTGAGCGATTGCCTAAGAATAAGATCTGTATGGGGGATAAGCATCCACTCTTGGTATGACTGTATATGATTTTAAAAACATCCAGGGTGCAAGACTGAGTTCAAGTGAATTTTGTTAGTCGGCGCGCGAAACGTAATAATAATAGTTTAATAGTTTATGTTATGAAAGTAATTTGTCCCATAGTAGCAATTGAGTGATAACGGTCATTAATGCAAGTGCGGCCGTAACACTACTTGAACAGAGACCTGAAAAAAAATTCAGGCTCTGAGTGGGATTCGAACCCAAGACGTCTTCGATGCCGGCGCAGTGCTCTCCCAACTGAGTTTTCAAAGCCACACGAGAGCGGTCGTATATGGGTTAGCCCTTTATATGGCTTTGATAGCTCAGTTGGGAGAGCAATGCACCGGCATCGCAGAGGTCGTGGGTTGGAATCCCGCTCAGAGCCTGAATTTTTTTCAGGTCTCTGTTCAAGTAGTGTTACGGCCGCACTTACATTAATGACAGTTTATGTTACATTTACAATATTTGGTTATTTATTTACAGTGTCCCCAATTAGCACAACAGTGCTAAATACATCAGACACTTAAATAAAGTTATTATTATTATTATTATTATTATTATTATTATTATTATTATTATTATTATTATTATTATTATTATTATTATTATTATTATTATAAACGTCTTAACGGCACGAACGAAAATTATTATGATCAACACTATCGCCAGCGTGTCTAGCTGCGCAATTGTTGTTTCGTTCGAAGAGACTTAGGCTGATTATAAGGAAACCATGTAGCAGACAGACCTTTCTTTTCTCAACAATACGAGGAGTACGGCAGAAATTATGAAGGCCAAAACCCAAGTGACAAGCAGAATTTTCTTAACATTTTAAGTTGATAAACGACGACTAAATGGGCGAACAACGCAATCGTGGCGATGTATTGTCATAGGAGTTAGACTCAACTCTTTTAGCGCTATGTAACCGATAGAAAGAGGAAATCCAACTTTGCACAGCATCTCAGGGACTGGTAAAAGGCCAGCCTGACGGTAATTGACAATTGTATATTGCTATTAAAAAGGATGGCATACCCAAGAGCGATGTTAGGAGTCCAGTCAAAGAAAGGCTAGCGAGCAAATAGTGAGGCACTTTGCGGAGGCCATGGCGTCCTCGAAGCCGATTACAGAGCAAAGCGTTTGCAAAAGTTCCCTCCAAAATAAACATCGACGACATGATGGAGACCACGATGGCAAGACTTCATGGTACTGATGTCGAAAGATAGCTTCCCTCGATCATGGCAAAAACATTCACTTTTCTTGTCCAGCTAGGCATTCTCTCAGAAAAGAGGGTCTCAATGGGGTTAACCGTCAACCGTCAAATGGCCAAAAAATTAGCCGTCAACCGTCAAATGAGCGAGCCAAAATTAGCCATCAAATTTCTCAAACATCCTTAAACAATCGAGACCGATCCACTCAAATGGGGTCAAGTTATGCTGTTAACAAATTCTCGTTTTAATATATCACAGAAATATATATTTGTGCTCGTTAGTCTCGAGTAAAACCGGCTAACGACAGGACTGACTTCCGTCGGTTAACACTTCCGGTGTCATAAAACGTCAGTCATCACGAGCATAGTTTCTCCACCAGGGTAGGTACTTTAGGAACTTCTGGGTGGGGATGTGCCGCTGGAACCCTTAGCATATACTAGAGCTAGTTCAGCTGAATTTTGCTTCCCTATACTAGAGTAAACTCCTCAAATCACTCCTATCCTGGACTAGCTGTTTTCCAGAAACTGATTTTTGACAGTTAATAATATCCAGTAACGTTTTATGATAGTCATCTATCAACGCTGTTGAGTCTGAGTCGAGAAAATTTAACTTGCCGATTTCATTTTTTTTATATTTTTGAGTAGCAATGCCTGGTTTCCTTAGTTTCGTAAAAAATGATACCTTAGCTAGACCCAAACGCTCTGATTTATATACCCTATACTAGAGTAAACTGCTTGGAAACCAGACCCTTCACAGCGACACATACCTTTAAAGCCTATATATGCCAGTACTCCCCCCTCCCCGGGTTTCTCCTTATTCCAAGTGGAATATATTCCCTGGAGTATATGTGTGCTGCTTATGGGGCGCCGTTTGTAAAAAAAAAATTGATTTACCTTATTAAATTTTGTAATTTTTTTCGTTATTTACTAAATAAAGTTTTGTGATATGATATCAGACGTCATTGATTTGATATAACAAATTCTTACTAGTCCTTTATTACATATTACAAGCCTTTAAGATCCTAACACGACTCCTCATACAAGTACACCATTGATGGAGCAGGCGCTTAATACGTCCAGCGTTAAAGGAGGTGATGTCATTACGCTAATAATACACATAGTTGTAGGATTAATTCCAGTATTTAGATATGAGCAAAATTCATAGTATATCGTTTTTTAAACGTTAAAGCCAAATTTGTGCTTTAAATTCGTTTTGATAAACGTCATTACGAAAAATTAGCCGTCAACCGTCAAAGGACCTAAAATTTAACCGTGAACCGTCAAATGACCTAAAATTTAACCGTCAACCGTCAAAACGACTTATTTTTAACCGTCAACCGACAGAGGGACCCCCCATTGAGACCCTCAGAAAGGGTTGTCGAGTCGATTTAATTAATGCCTGTGCTGTACTGGAGGGAGCCAAATAACCTGAGTGTTTTTCATATAAAGTTAATCTGCGTGTAGGCGTGACGATATCAGTAGTTAATCCGTAAAAATGTTCAGCCTAATGCTTTTGTTAATCGAACTGGTGTCTGTTTCCAACCCGGAATCATTGTTTTGTACGGCGAAGACTGTGATTGTTTTTAATGCGTTTTGATTCATCTCTAATTGTGCCGTGAGAAAACGATTTAAATTGACTCGGAATAAAAGCGTCTTATACTTCTTGTAAGCCTTTTCGCCACTCTTAACCATCTATCGGGTTTAAACTGATTTTAAATTGATCAAAAGGAAACTACACATTTGGCCATATCTCCAGCTGCACGAAACATATATCTAATATTTTTTCCTACGTTATCCCTGAATATATATTTAAAAGAAGGAGATGGTCAGTGAGGTTTTGAAGAGAGCAATTTCTGATAACAATCCAAAGTCGTTTTTAAATTTATTTAAGTGCAAAGTTTTGGGGTTAAAATCCGGTTCAGTTAAATTATATCCATCTAGAAAGGCGAACAGCAGCATTTTACGTTATTTAATATTTGGATGCGAAAACTAAACCATAATTTCAAGTGTGTTTCGTGTTCAGGGTTTATGAAAAAAATAGCCAAGCCAGCTCAGTATTGAAAGTAGATGCTGCTCAAGTATGGAATATAATTTAAACAATTGAAGATGACTGCCTTAATATGCAAAAATAACTCAGGTTGTTTGTCTATGGCCATTAGAATGTTTTCTGGTATTTCTGTTTCAAGAGAAACGTCAGTAACGAAAGTGACAAAATGTTTTTCTAGCTTGATGTACTAAAACAGTGGACGTTTTGAATTCCTCCGTAATATTCCGTGCAAATGCGAATGAGGCGGCATTATGTCATCTCCTCGGAAGATTTTCAGAATCAATTGATCTTTTAAAAAGTTCATTTGAACGGAGTGCTCCAGGTGATATAATTGTAATAGCAATCGATCATTTGAGATATTTTATTCACAGAAAAACGGCATCGAAGAAGGATCGTTTCCTTATCTCGTTACCATCAGTTTTTAATTGGTTTCCTGTGCTGTCCGACGCTTGCGATATCGCCCAGTATGATGGAACGTTCACGAATCCAATTCAGGATATTGCTTGATCATAAGATTGCGCAAAAGCTTAAGAATATTTTTTTCCCTGATGCTTTGCGGTCAATTCCATTTTAAACATCTCTCTCAACAACACACTGAGAGGAGGAAAGAGAGAGAATGTAAAATGGAATTGACCGCAAAGCATCAGGGAAAAAAATATTCTTAGCTTTTGCGCAATCTTATGATCAAGCAATATCCTGAATTGGATTCGTGAACGTCCATCATACTGGGCGATATCGCAAGCGTCGGACAGCACAGGAAACCAATTAAAACTGATGGTAACGAGATAGGAAACGATCCTTCTTCGATGCGTTTTTCTTGTGAATAAAATATCTCAAATGATCGATTGCTATTACAATTATATCACCTGGTAGCACTCCGTTCAAATGAAACTTTTAAAAGGATATCATTGATTCTGAAAATCTTCCGAGGAGATGACATAATGCCGCCTCATTCGCATTTGCACGGAATATTACGGAGGAATTCAAAACGTCCACTGTTTTAGTACATCAGCTAGAAAAACATTGTCACTTTCGTTACTGACGTTTCTCTTGAAACAGAAATACCAGAAAACATTCTAATGGCCATAGACAAACAACCTGAGTTATTTTTTGCATATTAAGGCAGTCATCTTCAATTGTTTAAATTATATTCCATACTTGAGCAGCAATCTACTTTCATACTGAGCTGGCTTGGCTATTTTTTTCATAAACCCTGAACACGAAACACACTTGAAATTATGGTTTAGTTTTCGCATCCAAATATTAAATAACGTAAAATGCTGCTGTGTTCGCCTTTCTAGATGGATATAATTTAACTGAACGGATTTTAACCCCAAAACTTTGCACTTAAATAAATTTAAAAACGACTTTGGATTGTTATCAGAAATTGCTCTCTTCAAAACCTCACTGAACCATCTCCTTCTTTTAAATATGATATTCAGGGATACGTAGGAAAAAATATTAGATATATGTTTCGTGGCAGCCTGGCGGATCGTGGCCAAATGGTTTCAGCCTAATGCTTTTGTTAATCGAACTGGTGTCTGTTTCCAACCCGGAATCATTGTTTTGTACGGCGAAGACTGTGATTGTTTTTAAATGCGTTTTGATTCATCTCTAATTGTGCCGTGAGAAAACGATTAAATTGACTCGGAATAAAAGCGTCTTATACTTCTTGTAAGCCTTTTCGCCACTCTTAACCATCTATCGGGTTAAACGATTTTAAATTGATCAAAAGGAAACTACACATTTGGCCATATCTCCAGCTGCACGAAACATATATCTAATATTTTTTCCTACGTTATCCCTGAATATATATTTAAAAGAAGGAGATGGTCAGTGAGGTTTTGAAGAGAGCAATTTCTGATAACAATCCAAAGTCGTTTTTAAATTTATTTAAGTGCAAAGTTTTGGGGTTAAAATCCGGTTCAGTTAAATTATATCCATCTAGAAAGGCGAACAGCAGCATTTTACGTTATTTAATATTTGGATGCGAAAACTAAACCATAATTTCAAGTGTGTTTCGTGTTCAGGGTTTATGAAAAAAATAGCCAAGCCAGCTCAGTATTGAAAGTAGATTGCTGCTCAAGTATGGAATATAATTTAAACAATTGAAGATGACTGCCTTAATATGCAAAAAATAACTCAGGTTGTTTGTCTATGGCCATTAGAATGTTTTCTGGTATTTCTGTTTCAAGAGAAACGTCAGTAACGAAAGTGACAAATGTTTTTCTAGCTTGATGTACTAAAACAGTGGACGTTTTGAATTCCTCCGTAATATTCCGTGCAAATGCGAATGAGGCGGCATTATGTCATCTCCTCGGAAGATTTTCAGAATCAATTGATCTTTTTAAAAAGTTCATTTGAACGGAGTGCTCCAGGTGATATAATTGTAATAGCAATCGATCATTTGAGATATTTTATTCACAGAAAAACGGCATCGAAGAAGGATCGTTTCCTTATCTCGTTACCATCAGTTTTTAATTGGTTTCCTGTGCTGTCCGACGCTTGCGATATCGCCCAGTATGATGGAACGTTCACGAATCCAATTCAGGATATTGCTTGATCATAAGATTGCGCAAAAGCTTAAGAATATTTTTTTCCCTGATGCTTTGCGGTCAATTCCATTTTAACTTTCCTATAAAACGAAATTACCTGTAAAACGAAATAAATCCTTTAGACGGCGCTACGACCAGAACTTACATAAAAGCGGCATACCATGAATAACATTAAAGAAATAGAAAACATGTACCGTGTTTCTTTCGAGTTTTAGTATCACCCAACTAGCGGACTAATACGAATACTGCATTTTGATTGGCTACGCTACTGGGGGACTCATAGTAATAGTCATCGAGGAGCGAAATTGGCCGGCTTTTCTTTTGTTTTTTTTCTCCAAATAAATGT